>CM065138.1:15505000-15780000 GCA_033026305.1 Cirrhinus molitorella | reverse complement strand
ATATCAGAAGTGGTATAACAGACCGGATCAGCAACAGAATAACAAACACAGAAAAAATGCTCAGAAATGACAGCGTGGTTTATACACAGTCACAAAATGGCCGACACCTGTGAAGTAATTAGCCCAGGCACGGGGTTGTGGGTGGTGGAGCTCGTGAGCTGGGTTAGGATTCTGGAGACGGCTCCCGCTGGTGGTGATCTGAGGGAGCCACAGAGGCCGGATTAATGACAGAGTGCCTTTCACATGAAAATAATATTTCAGACTTTTTATTTCCAAACTTTATACTTAATTAAATGCGTTACTTGCTGTTGCTTTATAATTATTTGTCAGTTTAGCCATTTCTGAATGAAAATTGTTTAAAAAAAATTCTGCTTTACTGAAGCGCTTCAGAAATATTCTTATATTGTCTTGTAATAAGTGTATGCAAGGTACACACACTAAATTTAAGATAGATTTTTACATTTTCAATTTTTGTTTTGTTTTGTTTTGATAATTGATAGTGAGATGTTAGCAAATAAGAAAAATGGATCAACTAAAATTATACTATATACTTATTTTGGATAGAACTCATTTATAGTCATATTTATCATATTGATACCAATAATAAATAAACATTTGGCAGGTTGTGTTTTGGTTAAAGGCAGTGAAATAGAACTAACAAAACTAGGACAAAATATGGCTTGCTAATAATCTTTCAAAAATCCTGGGTGGCATTTAGGTTTTGACCAGAAGATGGCTTCAAAGTGTTGCTTTGATATCCGTTTCCTTGGTTGAATTTCAGTGTTATTAATATTAAATGCTAAGATATAAGCACTTATATAAATATTCATATATTTCTCAACTTTTAAAGCATGTGATATTAATAGTACAGCTTAAACAATACATTGTCCTTTTTAATTAACATGAGGACAGACTTATTTCTGCAGCTCAAGCTACAACATTTATTATTTCCAGTCAGAGCTAAATCATAAATAACAGTGAATACTGTAAGTTATTAAGCTTTGAACTTTTCAAAATATACAATATTTTTGCCCTGATTGGACCTAATTTTTTACCATATATTACAGGATTGACAACAGGATTATAACAGACAAAACGTAAATGCCATATTAGACTATGTTTCTCTTTTAAATCTTGTGTAGAGAGAATCAAAAAGACCACAGGTTGTGTTCAGAAAGCAAACCAAGTGTGGCATACATGTGCTGTAAAACTTCTCTCGATCATAATCAAGGTTGCATTCAGAACAATAGTTAGAAGATAACCTGGAAGCGCAAAAAAAAAAAAAAAAAAAAGATCCCGCTGGTCCAGTCCCACTCATTCAGAGCCGTGACAGTAAGAAAGTTGGAAGAGGAAATGTTATCCATTTCTTCTGAAAATTTGACTCCAGATCAAGCAAGGTCAACACAGTCAATGTAGGATTTCTCCTGCGTTCAATCTTTTGTATCTTGATGTATTGTAGGAAGACTGCAAATCATTTAAAATGGACTTACAAGCAGTATGCTGTATTAAAATGGCTTAAAGGGCTGAGGTTTGGAGAAGTCTTCTGAATTACTATTCCTGCATTCTGCTTACAGCTGCATGAGGGAAGTTTATATACACTTAGATATGCAACATTTTAATGATCTAACAGTGCTTTGATAATTCAGCAATAATTGTATGCACACGTGACCTTGGGGTGACTGTTTATACTATTAGATGACTTTATCCTTCTGTAATTCTGAAAATAACGGTCCAGCAAAAACTCTAACTAAATACACAATTTATTCTGGATGAACTGTAACTGGACCGAATGTTACTTAAGACCCTTTCCTCAGGAGCTCTTCTAAATACATTAAAAAAAAAGATTTCCAAATAAACACCATCAAATACAAAACACAAATACCATCAGCCAAGTGGTTGCTGAAACAAACTTTCTTTGTTGTTCCCTTTCAGTCTGTCACGTTCAACATCACGTTGGAATGTACCAAAGAAATGGGATCTCGCCTGAAAGCCCTATCACTTCAAGTGTAAAACTAATTTTGTATCTCACACTCCGCCCGCAGGGCAGGTATAAATGCGGAAGTGGCTGCAACGCACATTCAGCTTTTTGCTTCAGGGCAGAATGGTTTGACTGTTCTGCTCTACCTGTCAGCCTTCGGAAAGTATTCTGTGAGTCTGCGAGTGCTCTTGGGAAGAGGCCTTTCCAGCAACCGGTGTAGGTATGACGGCACTGCAGTGGTGGTCTCCCAGAGCTTTTCCCCTGTGTGCTTCACAGGTGTGATCTTTTTAACAATGTCATTTCACCCATGTGTTTCTGGATGGGGTATTTACCTGTTGGCGGATGACAGTCACGATCATTGCCTCATGTGTCTGGGCATAAAGCATTCTGATGTTGCTTTCGTGGACGAGTCATGTTCCCACTGTGGGAAGATGACCATCTCAGGGCTGCAATCGAGACTCCAATACCTCAAAAGAGGTGGAGTCCTCTTACCTATGCCCTGATCTAGTTCCTCTTCTGTGCTTTGGAAGAGGGCTACTTCAGTGAATAGCCAGGGTGACCTGAGGGTTACAGTGAGGTCTAACCCCCCCGAGTAAATCTCTGTGGAAGAGCAGTGGAGTTTCATGCTTGGCATGCTGGTCCCTCTCATGGCGGGCCAGCCATCTCATTCTGGGCTTCTCCGGATGACCAGATGTTGATCATGGCATCGTAGGGTGAGCTGGAGTCTGGATATGAAGACTCAGCTGGTTCCCAGCCCCAGTGCCATTCTTTTTGGAAGTGCATGAGGAGATTACCAGGTGGATTACTAAATTACAGGAAGGCAGCACCAGTCATCTAGGCCTGTGCCTAACCGAGCTGTAAGCGTAAGAACAAGCGGCCCTGAGATGGGCGACCCAGAAATGAAAGGGACAACTCTTCAGGAGAGCGCACCACTTCCTCCCCTGGAGGAGGGCCAGGTGGAGAATCTTTCGTTTCCTTCTCTTTTTGTTCTGCCGTTGGCCCTTTAGCCAGCAGTAGCCAACGTTTTTTTTTTTTAATAGAGCAGTTTCCACCATCTCTGGATTCTAATAGGGCATGGATGACATTGCGTCACGCTATGCCTGGCCATTCTCATTTCCCTCTACTATTGCTAATGGGAAGTGGGACCCATCCTAAAGAAAGGCTATTTTTCTGCGCCCCCTGCCCCAGTCCAGGTAAGTGTTACACTGCACACTCAAACCCTTTCGGGACACTATGCCTTCTGAGTCAGATCCCTCTGCTCCACCGCACTGCCCCACTGTGGGGTACGTCTGTGGTTCCTCTGGTCCTGGCTAATGCTCCCCAGTCCACCACGCTGGCTCATTTGGACCATCGGACTCGGCTACACGATTCAGTTCGCCTGGTGTTCCCCCAAATTCAGGGGCATCCAGTTTGCCTCTATTTTGACCAGCAATGCTTCTGTCTTATGAGCAGAAACCACAGTCCTGTTGGTGAAGAATGCGATAGAGCCAGTCCCTCCAGCTGATATGAGGACAGGGTTATACAGCCCTAACTTTATTGTACCCAAGAAAGGTGGTGGGTTACAGCGTTCAAAATTTAAAAACAAAACTGTTGCCAACACTTGGTCGAACCCTGTGTCGAACTGTATCTGTAACAGATCACTAATTAAATAATTGAACAGTTATTTGATAATTAAGAAATAATTATATAATGCAAATGTGATCTTGGGGTGACTGTTTATATTATCATTCTGTAATTATAATAAAATAAAGATCCAGCAGAAACTGTAAATAACTAAATACACAATTGATTCTGGATGAACTGTACCTGGACGGAATGTTAATTAGGACCCTTGATTAGGGGCTCTTCTATATACAAAGATTGTACCAAAAAACACAACCTTTACCAAAAATGAAAACATACAAATCCTCATGTCTTTTCAAATCTGTAAGACGTGCTGTTAAACAATATGTTTACAGTTATTGCGAACATTTATTCAGAAATCCCATCAGCCAAGTGTGTGCTGAAGCAAACTGTCTTTGTTGTTCTTGAGAATTTGCAATTCTACTTTACTGAAATGTTTCAGAAATATTCTTAAATTGTCTTGTATTCAGTGCATGGAAGCTACACACATTAATTTTTTTTTGGTATATTTTATATTTTCTGGTAATATGTAATTTTCAGATTGGGTTTCATCATTGATAGTGAGACATTAGCAATTAAGAATAATGGATCAACTAGAGCAATATTTAAAACTTTGTTTACTTAATCATTTGCATTATTTTAATACCAATAATACATTTGGCTGGTTGTGTTTTGGTTGGAGGCAGTGAATGTAGTTAAAAATATGAACATGAGGGCACAATATGGCTTTTAGGTTTTTACCAGAAAATAGTGTCAAATTTTTGGATTGATGTCCATTTTCTTGGTTGACTTTCAATGTTAGCATTATTCATAACACCATAGTTCCACTGTATTTATGAAGACATACCACTGTTCTAATGCATGTGACCCAGGCCTGCTTTGTTTTTTATTGACTTTAATAGCATTACAGATATGCAGTGTCAAATTCTAAGGCATAAGCACTTCTTTAATGTACATATATTTCTTAGCTATTAAATCATGTGACATTAATGGTACAGTTCAAAGTAAACATTATCCTGTTTATATAACATTATATGAGAACACACTTGTTTCTGCAGCTCAAACTAAAACATTTATCATTGCCACTTTTTATGAAGCATCTCTGTAAAGCATCATGACACAAAAAGCAGTCAGCACTATTTATAACAATGTATTCTACAAGCTATTAATCCTTGGACTTTGGAAAATATACAATATTTTTGCTCTGACTGGACCTAATTTTATACCATATATTAAAGGATTGACAATGGGGGGAACAATCAGGAATATAACAGACAAAAAAGTACGTAGCATAGGAGACAAGGTTTTTGCTCTTAATACTGTCTGGGAAGAATCAAAAAAAGAACAGGCTACGTAGTTCAGAAAGGTAATTAAGTGTGGCATACATGTGCTGAAGAACTTCTCTTGATTTACTTTAGATCTTCTGCAAGCTAAAATTATTTTAATTATGTATGTAACCCTTGTTCCCTGAAGAAGGGAACGGAGTCGTCCCGTCTTGTCGCCACAGTTGCTGTACCACTGCGGGGGGGCGGGTCACCACCTCGACTCCTCAGTGAAAACCTGAGTGTGCACTGCATTGCAGTCGGTTCAGCATTTATGCAAATCTCGCACACCAGTGTGCATTGACTCATTCAGTTTACATGCAGGCGAGATCCCAATTAGTTGATAATGCATCTGGCTGGTTGTCTTTTGTTTGAGGCAGTGAAATCAAACTATTTAAAAATGTGAACACATGAGGACAGAATATGTCTTGCCAACAATCTTTCAAAATTCCTAGATGGCATTTAGGAGTTTACCAGAAGATGGCATCAATCTATTAGTTTGAAATAAATTTTCTCAGTTGAGTTTCAATGTTATCATTGTTCATATCATCTTATACAGCTCCACTGTTATTATGAAAACACACCATTGTTTTAATATATGGCATAGGCCTGCTTTGTTTTAAATTGACTTTAATAGCATCAAAGATGTTATGTGTCAAATGCTAAGACATAAGCACTTACATAAATATACATGTACTTCTCAGCTTTGAATCATGTGACATTAATAGTACATCTAAAACAATACATTATCATGTTTAAATAACATTCTATGAGCACATACTTGTTTCTGCAGCTCTAAATAAAACATTTATTTTCCCCCCTTATAAAGAATCATCATTGTGATGCATCATGAAACAAAAGGCAGTCAGCATTTATAACAGTGCACACTACAAGTTATTAATCCTTGGACTCCTTGGAACTTGGAAAATATACAATATTTTTGCCCTGATTGGACCTAATTTTATACCATATATTACAGGATTGACAACAGGGGGAACAGTCAGGAATATAACAGACAAAAAAGTATATGCTATATTTGACAATGCTTCTACTTTAAATATTGTAAGAAGAGAATCAGAAAGACCACAGGTTGTGTTCAGAAAGGAAACCAAGTGTGGTATACATGTGCTGTAGAATTTCTCTCGACTTACTTTAGATTTTCTACAAGCTAGAATTATTTTTAAATAGGAAATCAGAACAAAAACAAAAAAGACAGCCATGCTGATATAGATAAATCCATTAAAGATCCCTTGAAAAATATGTTGTTTGCATGCAAGATTCAACAACAAAAGGTGTTCACAGAAAAGTTTATTTATGTCATGTCTGCAAAAAGGGTGCTTCAGAGCCAATGAAACTGCCATTACACCTATGAAAAAAGGAAATATCCAAATAAAAGTCACCAGGCTCCTCACAGTGAAAGGTGACATAATACTAGGATAATGTAAAGGTCGACAGATCGCTATGTATCTATCAACAGCCATGACACTTAAATTTGTGAATTCACCAACTGCATAGACCACAATGACAAGACCTTGTACAATACATTCCTCAAGTGAAATCCTGTTTGTTTCTGTGAGTAAATATATCAAAGCCCGGGGATAAAACCCTGTAATTCCACACAGATCATTAACACATAAATTACACAAGAAAATGTACATGGGCTCATGCAGGGCTTTCTCAAAAGCAATAATCATAATCAAGGTTGCATTCAGAACAATAGTCAAAAGGTAACCTGGAAGTGCAAAAGAAAAAAATATGATCCTGCTGGTCCAGTCCCACTCATTCAGAGCTGTGACAGTGAGAAAGTGGAAAGAGGAAATGTTATCCATTTTTCTTAAAATCTGACTCCAGATAAAACAATGCCGACACAAACAGTCTAGTATTTCTCTTGTGCTCAGTCTTGTGTATCTTGTTGTATTGTTGAAAAACGTGAACTTATTAAAATAGAGTTAGAAGCAGTATGCTGTATTAAAATGGCCTGAAGGGCTGTGAGGTTTGGAGAAGACCTCTGAACGCCTCTTTTAGAGATCCATCATGGACTCTGCTCACAGCTGCATGAGGGAACTTTATATACAGTCAGATACATAATATTATAATGATCTAACAGTCCTTTGATAGTTCAGAAATAATTATATAATGCAAATGTGATCTTGGGGTGACTGTTTATATTATCCTTCTGTAATTCTAATAAAATAAAGATCCAGCAGAAACTGTAAATAACTAAATACACTATTTGTTCTGGATGAACTGTACCTGGATGGAATGTTAATTATTAGGGGCTCTTCTATATACAAAGATTGCACCAAAAAACACAACCTTTACCATAACCTTTAGTATAATTCACCCAAAAATGAAAACGCACAAATCCTCATGTCTTTTCAAACCTGTAAGACGTGCTGTTAAACAATATGTTTATAATGTGGTATAATGTACCACTACTACTACTACCACTTAATATCATTAATTTAACTGATTAAAAAGCAAAAATTTGATTGTTTGGACCCTCTGTCAGTTATTGTGAACCTTTATTCAGAAATCCCATCAGCCAAGTGTGTGCTGAAGCAAACTGTCTTTGTTGTTCTTGAGAATTTGCAATTCTACTTTACTGAAATGTTTCAGAAATATTCTTAAATGGTCTTGGATTCATTGCATGCAAGCTACACACAATATTTTTTTTAGGTATATTTTATATCTTCTTGTAATATGCAATTTTCAGATTTGGTTTCATCATTGATAGTGAGACATTAAGAATTAACAATAATGGATCAACTAGAACAATATTATAGATAGAACAATAGAACAATACCAATAATACATTTTGCAGGTTGTGTTTTGGTTGGAGGCAGTGAATGTAACTATGTGTAGTTAAAAAATATGAACATATGAGGACAGAATATGGCTTGCCAAAAATCATGAGTGGCTTTTAGGTTTTTACCAGAAAATAGTGTCAAACTTTTGGATTGATATATCCATTTTCAGTTTTTCAATGTTAGCATTATTCATAACACCTAATGCAGCTCCACTGTATTTATGAAAACACACCACTGTTCTAATGTATGTGACACAGGACTGCTTTATTTTTTTATTGCATTACAGATATGCAGTGTCAAATTCTAAGGCACTTCTTTAATGTACATATATTTCTTAGCTATTAAATCATGTGACATTAATGGTACAGCTCAAAGTAAACATTATCCTGTTTATATAACATTATATGAGAACACACTTGTTTCTGCAGCTCAAACTAAAACATTTATCATTGCCATTTTCAATGAAGCATCTCTGTAAAGCATCATGACACAAAAAGCAGTCAGCACTATTTATAACAGTGTATTCTACAAGCTATTAATCCTTGGACTTTGGAAAATATACAATATTTTTGCTCTGATTGGACCTAATTTTATACCATATATTAAAGGATTGACAATGGGGGGAACAATCAGGAATATAACAGACAAAAAAGTATGTAGCATAGGAGACAAGGTTTTTGCTCTTAATTCTGTCTGGGAAGAATCAAAAAAAGAACAGGCTACGTAGTTCAGAAAGGTAATTAAGTGTGGCATACATGTGCTGAAGAACTTCTCTTGATTTACTTTAGATCTTCTGCAAGCTAAAATTATTTTAAAGTAGGAAATCAGAACTAAACCAATCAAGACAATTACTGAGGTATACATCCACCCATTAAAAATCCCATACGAAATATCTTCTTTGCAACTAAGGTTAACCAAGGACAGGTTTTCACAAAATAGTTTGTCTATGTCATGTCTGCAAATAGGGTGTTTCATAGCCACCAAAATGGCAATTGCACTTGCAAAACAAGGAAATATCCAAATAAAAGTCACCAGGCTCCTCACAGTGAAAGGTGACATAATACTGTGATAATGTAAAGGTCGACAGATCGCTATGTACCTATCAATAGCCATGACACTTAAATTAGAGAATTCACCAACTGCATAAACAACAATGACAAGACCTTGTGTGATGCATTCCTTAAGTGAAATTCTGTTTGTTTCCGTGAGTAAATATACCAAAGCCTTGGGATAAAACCCTGTAGATCCACACAGATCATTAACACACAGATTACACAAGAAAATGTACATGGGCTCATGCAAGATTTTCTCAAAAGCAATAATCATAATCAAGGTTGCATTCAGAACAATAGTCAGAAGGTAACCTGTAAGCGCAAAAGAAAAAAATATGATCCTGCTGGTCCAGTTCCACTCATTTAGAGCTGTGACAGTGAGAAAGTGAGAAGAGGAGATGTTTTCCATTTCTTCTCAAAATTCACTTCTCAGACTCCAGATCAAACAAGGCTGACAGTATTCCTCATGTTCAATCTTCTGTTATAATGTTGGAAGACTTTTTAAATAAGTTTGGAGAAGGCTTTTGAACAACTCTTTTAGAGATCCGTCCTTCACTCTGCTCACAGCTGCATGATAGAACTTTATATATAGTCAGATGCACAACATAATAATGATCTAACACTCCTTTGATAGTTCATAAATAATTATATAATGCAAACATGACCTTGGGGTAATAATTTCTACTATTAAATGGCTTTGGCCGTCAGCATTTTAGAAGCAACTCTTAAAAAAAAAATAATAATAATAATAAAAAGTCCAGCAGAAACTCTATCTGAAAATCTCATCAAGCACAACAACGGCAGCTTCATAATAAAGCTTGTTCTGAACACAGTTATTCTGAATTTTTCTAGACTTTTTCTAGACTTTTATCATTATCTGTATAGTTAAGCAACCCTCTATAGGATATCATCATTTATAAATGTTCATTTATAAAGTTTAAATCTAAGTGTAATTTGTAATGCACTTTTATAAAAACAATAACTGTAAGATTAAAAAAATCTGAGTGTCATGCATAACTGACAAAGTCCGATTATGGAATGCATATTTGGTGTAGCTGTCACAATTGACCAGCATTGGGATAGCCTTTATGCATGTGTTTTAGGTTCATTTTTGTAAGGTTTTTTCAAGATAAAACAACACATTTTTTACTTATTTCAGAAGGTAATGATGATAGTAATAGGAGGGCATTAGAAAATCAGGCTGTAGTAATAAAAGAAAGAAGTTGTTGAGGATCAAAGGAGGATAGAAGCAATGAGGGTGAGGGCAGTAATGAAGAATAGGTTGTCGTGGAAGTCAGACATTTGGGTACATTATTGTATCCATCTTTTCTTGACAACCAAAGGTCAAGAAAAGATGGCAATGTCTATCCGCATTACTATACTGAAAGACAGCAATGCTGCAATGATGACTGCACAAGTCATCATTGCAGCATTGCAATGTGAGGCACATTGCAATGCATTTTCAGTGTGAGGCACACTGAAAAGAAGAGTCTTGTTGACTTTCACTTGTGCTATGATAATTAATTGAAATTCCCAGATGAAACACACTGTTAAAGTTGTTTTAATGCTTTTGAAACACATCTGTATTTGTGTCAAATTTTAGATATTTTCATGCATGAGACCCAATTAAAATATAGCAACACAATTGAATGTTCATAAAGATTTTTTTAAACGTTTTTTTGCATTATTATTTTTTTAAACAAGACCTTTTCACTTCTTTTCAGATAGTGAAAAAGCATTTGATTGTGTATGAAGTTTCAGACAATTTGCCAAAAATAATTTAACCTAATGGGACAATGTCAGTTATAAATGACGGCACCCTAAAAGAAAGGTCAAAGGTCAGATGTAGAAAAAAAATTGGAATATGTTTTACTTGCATTCATACCCCTTTATTTTTTCCACATTTTGTTATGCTGCTGCCTTATGTTAAACTGCGATAAATTACTTTTTTTTTTACACATCAGTCTACACCCCATACAGGCATACACCATGATGGCAAAGCAAAAAAACTCACCACCAGATGTCGCTCTCTCACTGTATTGACTCTTTCACTACACAGACTTCCACATGCCACCACAGACTACATCTCCCATCACCCATTGCACTGATTACACTCACACAACCGATACCAGTCAGACACTCTATTTAAACCTTGGACTTCCTCATTCAGATCTTCAGTATTGCACTGCGTTTAGCACTCTCATAGTGTTAGCAACTTTATGGAGCCATTTGCTAAGCCTAAAATTTGTATTTGTTCTAGTCATTTGTGTCTTGATTCCCTGCCTGGTTATTTTGGATCTCGGCCATGCAAGGATCCAGCAGTTTTTAGGAGGAACATTGGCCAGGTATGGACACAACAAGCATTTTATTTGCCCTCCAACAAGGCCTGCAAACACTAAAGCACATTCGTGAATGTTTAGCCGTCGCAAACTATTCGGAACTGTCGTAGAGAATGAACATGACATCAGGGCCATGACAAAAATGGCCGTCAATCCAGAGTCTGCACCTGTCATGGCCGCCCTTTCAGAGTCTGCACATGTCATGGCCGCCCTTTCAGAGTCTGCACCTGTCATGGCCGCCCTTGCAGAGTCTGCACCTGTCATGGCCGTCCTTTCAGGCCCCGTCCACACTAGTACGTATTCGGGTCGTTTTCGTTGCGGATACAGTGTTCGTCCACACTAATACGGTGGAAAACGGCTCCAGAGACGGAACGATTTGATGCCGCCAGCTCCCACAAATTTATCTGAGTACGGGTCTGATCCGTCACTGTGTGGACGCCTGAAAACGCAAGCCCTTGGGATACGCTGACGTAGGAGCTCTAGTTGCCGTCCTTATTGGACCACGTCACTGTGACTTGCGCCTTTCTGATTCGCTGGGTTCGTGACATCGGTCATGTGACACTTTTGCGGGAAACCGCAAATAAAAAAACTGACAAATGCACCCACACTTATGTGTCAGGGTTCTGTCACTTCGGTCTAGTTTATTCATGGTTTTGTGACGGAGCCCTGGCGCTGCCTTCTTGTCTTGTATACTTCTTGTCTGCGTGCATTGTTTCATGTTGGAGCGTAGTGTTCGGATCCCGGCACTCATGTCTTGTTCAAGTTTTGGTTTCTTGTCGGGGTTCGGACACTCACGTTCCATGTTCTGTCTTGCTGTGGGAGCGCACGGTCTCGAGTTTTCTTGGGCCGTGTGCTCCTCTGTCCATGTGTGATTATTTTGCTTTTTCTGTGTCCTGTTCTGTTGCTTTCCTTTTTGTTCTGGTTTGTCATGTTTTGTGTGAACACGCAGCTTATGAGTGTCTTCATTAGCTGTGTGTTCAGGTCCTGTCTTGCACATGGCTAGTGATTTTTGTGATGCTGGCCATGTGCTTGTGTTTTTGTTTTGTGTGAGCACATGGCTTTTGTTTTCATGTGCCATGTGCTCGTGTCTAATTGTTTTGACCCCGCCCATCTTGTTTCCTGATTATTGGTTTATTTGCCCCACCTGTGTTCATCTCATTACCCTCCTCGTTTGCTCTCTATTTATTCTCCTTGTGTTCTTAGTCCTGTGCGAGTTCATTATATGTATATGTGTGTGGTTACAAGTTGTGTGTGCAAGTTTGCCCTGATGTGTCTTGTCTAGCCAAGTCTAGCCAGTTTGTTTTCCCCTTTGGGGTAGTTTTTGTTTGTTTTTTATAAAATAAAGACCTTCTTCTGCATTATTGAGTCCTCGCTCTCATCCCTGCAACCGCCGCCTGACATTATGAATGTTATATTGTTTTATTAATAATTTATGATATTTACACGCTCCCGCGTGGTGCATGCAAATCATTCACTGTCATCATCAGTCATGTGACTAGCGTTTCAGCGGACACAGAAACGTGTATGAACGCACATCGTTTCCGATACGGTGATATGGTGATTCGTTTTAGTGTAAACGGGGCCTCAGAGTCTCCACCTGTCATGGCCGCCCTTTCAGAGTCTCCACCTGTCATGGCCGCCCTTTCAGAGTCTGCACCTGTCATGGCCGTCCTTGCAGAGTCTCCACCTCTCATGGCCGCCCTTCCAGAGTCAAGTCCCGTTACAGCTGCTGTTCCTGAGCTGTTCCGGAGCTTAGTTGTGAACCGTATGTCCAGCCACTCTCACCAAGTACAACACTGAACTTTCAGCCCTGTCAGTTATGCCCAAGGACTCTGTTGATAAGCTCATTGTTTTTCCTGTTCCTGTACATACTCTGTCTGTGCGGTCTGTCTCTTGCGTCTCTGTCTTCCATAGGCTCCAATCTCTGCAATGGGCTTCTGCTCTGCCCTGGTGGGCTTCTGCATTGTCTGCTCCGTCTGCACTGCCCCGGTGGGCGCCTGCTCCATCTGCACTGCCCTGGTGGACTCCTGCATTGTCTGCACTGCCCTGGTGGACTCCTGCATTGTCTGCACTGCCCCGGTGGGCGCCTGCTCCATCTGCACTGCCCTGGTGGACTCCTGCATTGTCTGCACTGCCCCGGTGGGTGCCTGCTCCATCTGCACTGCCCTGGTGGACTCCTGCATTGTCTGCACTGCCCTGGTGGACTCCTGCATTGTCTGCACTGCCCCGGTGGGCGCCTGCTCCATCTGCACTGCCCTGGTGGACTCCTGCATTGTCTGCACTGCCCCGGTGGGTGCCTGCTCCATCTGCACTGCCCTGGTGGACTCCTGCTCCACCGTTGTGGTCCTCGGCTCCGTCCTGGCTCCCTGCTCTACCTGCCTCAGTCCCCAGGTCCTCCACCTCCACATGGACCTGGTCCTCCATCCCTCCCCCTGCTCCGCTCCTCCGCTCACCTGATTTGTATGGTGTTTAGGAGCATCTGGACTGAGAGACTCGTCAGAGTAGAAGAAAAGCTCAATGCAGTGGCTCAAAGAGTGGCTTATAGATAACTCTGTAAATGTCTTTGAGGGGCCCAGCCAGAGCCTGGGCTTGAATGCAATCAAATGTCCCATCCAAGCTGATAGAGCTTGAGAGGTTAAAAGATGAGGATGGCAGATAATTTTCAAATGTTGATGTTTATACATGATTATACATTTATGAAGTTGTGACAGTTCTGTTTTTGCTTTGTCATTATGGGGCATGAAGTTGTAGATTGATATCACAAGGCATCAACATAATCAAACATGAAAAAAATGGGGTGAGAATAATGCACTATTTCATATCACCGCTTACATAATTACTAAGGTTTGGCTGATTCCTAAAATATTAACACAGATTTAAAAAGCACTTAGACTTACAAACCTTATTGTTAATTTATTTCATGCCCATAATATACTTTCTTGTTATATTAGCCCTTATTATTAAAAAAAAATAGTGTACCGTAAACTTGCCTTGTATACTTTTTCATAGAAATCTCATGTTTTGCTTTTTATATAGAATAAAATGTTCCATAAACAAATGCAGATAATTAATTATAATCTTTTATAGAGAAGACTCAGTGGTGTTTTAATGATTAAACAAATTACCTTGCAATATTTTTTATTGATATGTATATACATATTGTTTTCATATTTATTAGTATCAATACAATCTGACCACAAATTCATTTTAATATTCATCATAACAGTCATGAATCATCAAGGATCACACAGGCAAGTAATTTTTCCAGATCTGTTGAGAATAAGCAATGCTCAATCAGTATGACTTGCTCTTAAGCTTTGGAATATTTTTTTTGCTTTAGTCCTAATAGGCGTTAGTACAATTCCATATATTATAGGATTAATCAGAGGTGGAATGATCACAAAGGAAACTGACAAGAAGTTTTTAAAACCCTGAGACAGGCTGCTAGTTCCAAACCGCTCATAGAAGCTATTAAAAAGTGACCAGACCACATAATTCAAAAAGGCTAGCAGATGTGGCAGACATGTTGTCATGAACTTCTTGTGGTTTTGAACAGAGTGCTTACAAGCGATCAGGATTTTGATATAAGACAAAAACACAAAACATACCAGAGCATTAATAGCACATGTTAATATTCCACTGAGCACAAACTGAGCAGTGTCCACCCTGCAGGCAAGTCTCTCCAAGACCCAGGTTTCACAGTACAGTTTGTCTATCTGGTTCATGCAAATGGGAAACCTGAGTGTCATCAGTATCATCAGTATTGCAGTGCAGCAGGGAAACATCCAAACAAAAGTCACCAGCCTCCAAACCGTGATGGTTGTCATGACAGTGTGGTAGTACAGAGGTCTGCAGATCGCTAAGTATCTATCGAACGCCATTATGCACAGATTTGTAAACTCGCCTATTGCATAAGAGAAAATGGTAAAGCTTTGGATGGCACAGTCTTCCAGAGAGATAACATTGGCTTCATTTAGTAAATAATACAGCAGGGGTGGATACAATCCTGTGACTCCAAATAATCCATTTATACACAAATTGCATAAAAATATATACATAGGCTGGTGGAGAACTTTCTCCAGTACAATTATAAAAATCAAGACTGTGTTGACAAAAATAGTCAGGAAATATCCTGGGAGGGCAAAAGAAAATGCAGTGATCCTGCTGGACCTGCTTGTGTCATTCAGAGCTGTGAGAGAGAAAGAGGAGAAGGAGGAGGTGTTGTCCATTCCGCTTGACAAACTGATGCACACCAGACACAAATGCAAAAACAAAAGCATTTTAGGAATAGTACAATCATAATCAATGGTTATATCACACTTTCTCACAAGCATTTTGTTTTTGTATACGCACAATGTGGTCAGACTCATGGTATTTACAGTCAAACACTTAGCATAGAAAAGCTTTTAAAGAGAAAGCTAAGAAAGTTCTCCAAACAAATTGTTTGTACCTGAAAAAGCTAAAAAAAAAAAAGTGTGTGAAAAATGTTGAGGTGTTCTGGAAAAGCCTTCTGTTCTGTGCTCTGAGGGAAATTTCCAAACGTTTATATAACACCAGGTCAGAGGATGGAGTGGGTTTATTAACCCCTTCGATAATTAAATTTGCTAACTAAGGTGATGTCACCATATTATTATTATTATTATTATTGCACCTCTTTGTGGAATTGCTGATGTACTTTAGACAAAAACAAATAAATGCAAAAGTAAGTAAGTTTTGTAGTAAGTTTTAAGTAGTGGTGTCAATTGATTAAAAAAAAAAACCCGAATGAATCGCACATTTTTCCTGAAATTAATTGCAATTAATCACGATTAATCCTACACTCTAAAAAAGATGGTTCTTTGAAGGTTCTTTACATGTAGTAACAGTTCTTTTTAGAACCATAGCATCCTGAAGAACCCTTTTAATGCTGAAATTGTTCTTAGAGTTAGGGTTAGGGTTCTTTATTCCCGCCCTTTTGATTTTCAAATCTGTAACTGTCAAAGCACCTTATTAGTGAGTTTCTGGAGCTGAGAGATCCAACTACAGACTGTCAACACACTCTCAACTGGTAAATGATTTCATTCTTACTTTTAAATACAAAATTAAATGTAAAATTGTATTGGTTTCCAAACAAATATGTTATTTTCTGTTCTTTTTAAATCACATGTAGCCTAAGTGTGAGCAGCTCTGACAATCCTCTTCACTACGTAAGTAACAGATCCATATTGTATCCATATATATATTTTTTTAATTACTTATTTGTGTTTTACTAACATAATACTCTCATTTCTGATCTTCTGAAGTTCAGTTATCCAACAGACTGCCTAAATATTTACACTCTTATCAGGTAAATATTTGTTTCTTATAATGTCTATAATTTTGTACTTTTTAAATCGTTCCTGTTTTCCAATCATGTCTTTTTCTCTTTTCAGTGTAAGAGAACATGTAAGTGACCAGCCCTGTTCAGTTAAGGATGCTTTTTAAGGATACCTCTTCACCACTTAATAAGTAACAACAATGTTTAATTTATGGTTCTTTTATTGTTTTTACACAAACAAATGGAAGGAGACACACTGTAAATCTAAACTCAATTGTGTATTTCAGATGCTGTCACATCCTACAACCTCGACATCTGCAGAACTGCCACTCAGTCACATCAAAACACATAATGATGAACTTATAGGCATCATGGATTATGAAAATACAGTATTTCACTGAAACCTGGTCTTCATTTCACTATTTTGATTCTATTTTTACTTCTTTAAGCATTTATGTTCAGTGTGAAAGGCATCTATTAATGTTTTCTTGTTGTTATAGTGCTGTCATTTTTTGCTACCAATTCATGTCATTAAAAAATAAAAAGTACCTGACACATGTTGTTGTTGTATATACACTATAAGATACTGAAATACCAGACAAAAGAGTAAAAAGCAATAAAACAGTTAATTAATACATAGTATATTCAAATAATATTAATAATTACATAAATACACTAATATTAATGAAAATAAACTAGCATTGAAAAGGTTATTTATAATAAAGTTTATATTTATAAAGTTCTATAGCATTTTCAAAGCATGGTTCTTTATGGAACCCTATAAAAAAGGGTTCTATTTAGCACCAAAAAGGGTTCTGCTATTGTTACAAGCCAAAGAACCCTTTTCTGGTACTATATAGGACCATTTTTCTTAAGAGTGTACCTGACATTAAAGTTTTTAATTATACATTAATATTGCAATAATTTCACATTCACACTTCAAATTAATGTAGAAACAACATAATAAAAATTAAAAAACATATATTTTTAATATTTGTTCCACACTCGTTACGCCTCATTTGATTTTTGTGCAAATGTATGGCGTTATTTTAATGACAAATGTCGAGAGAACATTATTGTAGCGCGAAAGCACAGTAATCGAATGCGCGAGCGTGTGGATTTTCTTTGCTCTCACACAAAACGGGACTTAAAACATGTTCTCCTCTCACTCAAACTGTCTCATGTCTGCACGCGCAAATCTCTCTGTGCTCGTGCACTAGATATTAATTATTTTCTCACCTGAATTAAAGTTTTCAACCAATCAGATTTCAAAGATGAATCTGTAATTTCTTTACAGTTTAATACTACTTAGTCATATTAATCAAATATTAGAAATGATTGGGTGCTTGGATGATTTGTAAATAACCTAGTTTAACAGTTTGGTCAAACCCCTCTATCTAAACACAAACAACAAAAAACATGATTCTTAAAGTTCATGTGGTCATATATTTGTGTACTTGTTGCACTGTTTTAGAGGAGAGTGCCACTAAATGTGTAGCTATGAAGAAGGTTTTCATAAAAAAAAAAAATAATAATAATAAAATAAAATAAAACAAAATCAGAGCTGGGAAAAAACAAACAAAAACTGGATTAAGAACAAAACCAAAAAAAACTAAACCCAATAAATGTCCAAATAGCGATGCTATCAAAACATTTATTGTGAACATATATCTTGCATCATTTACATCTATTTTTGCATTTGATGTTGATTTGATTGGAATTGTTACTTATTATTGCCATCATACTAACTGTGAATTTATTGCAATGATTTTGAATTCAGTTATTCATAACATTGATCTTTTATATGAAGTCTTTAGAGCCATAGGCTATAATATGTTGTTTTTAGATAAATTGATAAATTTAGAGACAGAGGTTATATGTGGAAATCCAAGCACCCAATATCTAATATAGGCTACATTCCATTAACATTGGTAAATATGATTAAACTGGAATGAAATTAAAGATCTTTGTCAAAAGAATTCCAGGTTCAGTTCCCTCCCAGCCAATTAGGTTTCACATATTTTCATCGGTCAGTTGTAGAGTTCTGATTGGTTAAAGCTTTATTTACATAGCACCTTTTAAAACAGTGCTATGAGATGAAGTAGTAAAACAAAGTATAATAACCAATTTATATTAAAAGAAAAATACAAGAATAAAAAAATAAAGGAAAAGCCCTGCAGAAATCTGTTTTGAGACTAGCTACTTTTTAAAAGTACATAAAGAAACTTTTAACAACGTTTAATTCAGGTGTGAAAAGAATTAATATCTAGCACACAAGCACAGAGAGATTTGCGCGTGCAGACATGATACAGTTTGAGTGAAAGGGGAGACAATTTTTAAGCATCCAGTTTTGTGCGAGAGCAAAGGAAATCCACATGCAAGCGAAGAGATTCGGGCTTGCGCATTCTATTACTGTGCTTTCCGCTACAATAATGCGCTCTCGACATTTGTCATTAAAATAAAGCCATACAAATGTTCAAATGACAGCTGACTGAAAGGGATGGTTTATAGTTTGAAAAGTTTAATAGTTTAAAACATTCATATTTTTCTAACACACATATTGTATTGCTTTAGAAGACACTGATTAATCAACAGTTTGTGAAGTTTTCGAGACTGTTCTACATGTACTTTACTTTTGGGTTGCAGAGTCCACCAAAAAATAAAAATTCTGTCATCATTTTCTTTCCTTTATGATGGTGCAAACATGAATTTTTTGTTGTTGTTGTTGTTGTTGTTGTTTTGTTTTGTTTTGTTTTGTTTTGTTTTTCATTCTCAGTAAAAACCAACCAGTATTGGTTTCCATTGACTTCACTTAATGGACAAAAAAAACAAACAAACAAAAAAAAAAACAATTTAAGTCAACAGCAACTGAAAATATCTGGTTAGCAACATTCATCAAAGTATCTTCTTTTGTGTTCCACAGGGGGGAAAATACAAGTTTGTAATTAAAGGAAGTTAGTAAGTGATGACAGAATTTTCCTTTTATAAGGAAACAACATTATGCCCCCTAAACAATTTTTTTTTCCTGTATCGGTTTTACATAATTAAGTTGTGGACCTTTTTTGAAAAATATTCTCTTGATACACATAAAGTGAAAACTCTTGTGCGTACTGCTCTAATATTTAACCCATAGATCAGAGGATTGAACACAGGTGGGACTATCACCAGTTCTAGAGCCAAAAAATGACGCAAACTTTCTGGAATGTCATTTGAACCATATCTACTATATATGACATCAAATAAATAAGCAGAAGTGAAATTTATAAGTGATAATACATGTGGCAAACACGTTTGCCAGAATTTCTTTCTGTTTTCTAAAGATGCTTTACATGCAGAAATCAGTTTAAAGTAGGACACTATGACAAAAACTATAAAGCTAACAAATGTGACCATCATGGCATACCCAAAGACATTGTTAGAAAAACTTGATACACAAGACAATTTTACAATTGACCAGTTGTCACAATATAATTTGTCAATGTGATATTTACAAATAGGCCTCAAGTTTGTTAACAGGGCTGCTGTAAGGCAAAAGCTGTTGGGAACAATCCAGGAGAACAAAATTAATTTCACACAAGTGTTTTTAGTTAATGTCGAATAATAGTCTAAAGGTTTACATATGGCTACATATCTATCATAAGCCATCACTGTTAATATTGTGATCTCAGAAGTTAAATAGCTGTAGATAACATAGGTTTGCAGAGCACACATATGAAAGGAGATCACATATGAATCCAATATTAAATCAGACAAAATTTTAGGGTAGAATCCCGAGGCTCCATAAACCCCATTTATACACATTTGACACAAGAAAATGTACATTGGTTCATGAAGAGCTTTCTCAATGATAATGACCATAACAAGACAAATATTAATTGACAAGATAAGCACATATAATACCAGAAAACAAATAAAATAAATGTGCCTATACAATATAGTTTCTTTTGGCACCATAAGAGTCAATATCACAGGATATGACACATTATCCATCATGGTATTCATATTACAGTCCTTTAAAAATCACATGAAACAAACAAATGTAATGCAGCACAACTTAACATAAGACATTATTAGTCAAAGGTCAGTAAAACACATAACTAAAGTAAACATTTCATTAAGCTTCTATTATTGTGCAAGCATAATTGCCCACAGAATTGTTACCTAAAGAAAATAAAGCAGCCACTGTATCATACATACAGTATCCACAAATGGGTGTGTTGCAAATAAATGTGGTGAGGGCTTGCTTGGTTTTATATTAACTGAATTGTCTTTAGGGAAATATAAGAGATAATTGTAAAATTTCTTGAGATTATTATGCGCTTACAACACATTGCACCTTGAACAATGATCAGAACCATTTTTTTTCTTTTTTTCTCTGTAACAGATTTAAATTTCATTTATTTATTTGATGTAATAAGCACAGTTAAAGTAGTTTCAGTTAGGTGTTGACAAATGTTCCCTCTCATTTTTTTTTTCTTGCTGAGCAAAACTTTTATCTGTTGGCCGGACATTTTGGTCACCTGTGCAAAAACATTCTTTACACCAGACCTGTACAGCATGCACACAAAAAAGTGTGCAACTTTTAAATTGAATGTGTTATTTATGTTTGATATGACCCTTGATGTAACTAAATGATGTATATTTTAGATTACCTGGGAAAACTTTTAAACATTTATTTGTAGTGCAAATAGTTATACTGTTTACTGTGCTTCATATGAGATGTTCATATGAGAATTGACTGGAAGTCATGGTTTATAGTTTGACTATAGTTTCACTTCTCAGTGAAACATAAAAGAAGATATTTTGAAGAATGTTGGTAGCCAACTAGTTTTGGTTTCCACTGACTTCACTGCGTGGACAGAAAATAAAATTTAAGTCAACAGCAACTGAAAATATTTGGTTAGCAACATTCATCAAAGTATCTTCTTTTGTGTTCCACAGGGGGGAAAAAATGCATACAGGTTTGTAACGATATGAGGTGAGTAAGTGATGACAGAATTTTCTCTTTAAAAGGAAACAGCATTATGTCCCTAAACAATTCCAGGGTCTTTCAGGGTCAGAATGAGTATGAGAACACAAAACCTAATATATTCAACCTTTTTTTATGTTTCATAAACTGTGAAGAGTAGAGCTCATTAAATAAAGATTGCATTTACAAAGGCTGTTAGAATGTATTTTCACTGTTTGTACATACATCACACCAGAAATATGCTTGTTAAGAACACACTCTTTCTGTTTTGTTTTTTACAATTCATTTCTAAATCCATCTAAATTCTTTTTTTCCTGTATCAGTTTTAAATAATTAAGTTGTGGACCTTTTTTGAAAAATATTCTCTTGATGCACATGATACGCATAAAGCGAAAACTCTTGTGCGCACTGCTCTAATATTTAACCCATAGATCAGAGGATTGAACACAGGTGGGACTATCACTAGTTCTAGAGCCAAAAAATGACGCAAACTTTCTGGAATGTCATTTGAACCATATCTACTATACATGATATCAAAAAAATAAGCAGAAGTGAAATTTATCAGTGATAATATATGTGGCAAACAAGTTTGCCAAAATTTCCTTCTGTTTTCTAAAGATGCTTTACATGCAGAGATCAGTTTAAAGTAGGACACTATGACAAAAACTATAAAGCTAACAAACGTGACAATCATGACGTACCCAAAGACATTGTTAACAAAACTTGATAAACAAGACAATTTTACAATTGACCAGTTGTCACAATATAATTTGTCAATGTGATATTTACAAATAGGCCTGAAGATTGTTAACAAGGCTGCTGTAATGCAAAAGCTGTTGGGAACAATCCAGGAAAACGTCTTGGTTACGTATGGTAACCCTCGTTCCCTGATGGAGGGAACGGAGACGTTGTGTCGAAGTGACGACTAGGGGACTCGGGGTCGCTCTAGGGAGCCCGAACACCTCTGACAGCTTTGAGAAAAGTGACGACTAGGGGTCCCAGTTGAAAACGCCACAACCAGCGGACCGCATCACGAGTGCATGGAGTGCAAATATTAACAGGTCTTGCGTGTTAAATAAATGTCACTCACCTCTACGTGACCTTCCAATGCCCAAGAGCTTCAGCCAGCCTTTCCTCACCTTTGGTTGAACATCTTGGAGAACATTGGGCCAGTGTCCGTCCTCCCCGGGGGGGGATGGGCACTACGGAGACCACACCCTGCCCGGAGGGAGGTATTTGTGTGGAGAATACACTTGAGGGCTCGCACTAGGGGAGCACAACAAGGGGACGATCCTGAGGCAGGCTCCGCATGAGGAGAGACTGCTGAGCTCAGGGTCGGAGACAAGTTTTGTCTTAAGGGAAACACCGCATCTCTGGGAGTATAGGTGGAGATACACACATGGGGCCGCATTAGGAGCCACTACATGTGGGGCACCAACCT
This sequence comes from Cirrhinus molitorella, assembly GCA_033026305.1. Classification (NCBI taxonomy): domain Eukaryota; kingdom Metazoa; phylum Chordata; class Actinopteri; order Cypriniformes; family Cyprinidae; genus Cirrhinus; species Cirrhinus molitorella. Next base: position 15,757,170 of record CM065138.1, on the reverse strand, counting down.
AATATGAGAGTTCACAAGAGGCAACCTAACCTCATATTAGATTCTGATAGCTAGTTCCTCCGCTGAACATAGCTAAGTTGCGGGTGCAACATGATGGAAATTGTCGTTCAGGGTTCACACCAGGAAACTTACTGAACTGGGGAACGACGCTTCAGCAAGCTTCTACACCGTGTCAGCTTCAGGAGTTACTGGGCTTGCGTTCAGGACTCCCGAAGAGACTGGTTCTACACGCAGATTGTAGAACCTGGCAAACGTGTTAGGTGTAGCCCAACCTGCAGCTCTGCAAATGTCTGTTAAAGAGATCCCGTTCGCCAGCGCAACCGACGCTGCGACGCCCCTGGTGGAGTGGGCGTGCACCCCCAGCGGGCAGGGCACCCCTGTGGCCTGGTAGGCCAAACGAATCGCATCCACAATCCAGTGGGAAATTCTTTGTTTGGAGACAGCTTTCCCCTTCTGCTGTTCTCCAAAACAGACAAAGAGTTGACTCGACGGTCTGAAACTTTCAGTACGTTCCAAGTAAATGCTCAGGGCACGAACTGGGCATAACAAGGAGAGGTTGGGGTCGCCTTCCTGAGAAGGGGTAGCTTGCAGAGTGACCACCTGGTCCCTGAAGGGAGTGGTGGGCACTTTGGGCACATAACCGGGCCGAGGTCTCAGGATAACGTGAGAGTTAGCCGGCCCGAATTCGAGGCACGAGTCACTGACAGAGAGGGCTTGGAGGTCTCCCACTCTTTTGATCGATGTGAGCGCAGTCAGGAGAGCCGTCTTTTGGGAGAGAGCACTGAGTTCGACTGACTGGAGCGGCTCAAAGGGATCTGACTGTAGGCCCCGGAGGACCACAGACAGATCCCAAGAGGGGACAAGGCGCGGTCTGACGGGGTTCAGCCTGCGTGCACCTTTAAGGAATCGTATAACCAAATTGTGCTTCCCAACCGATCTACCTTCCACCAGGTCGTGGTTAGCGGCAAAAGCGGCTACCTGGACCTTAAGTGTTGAAGCAGAAAGGTGTCTATCCAGTCCTCCTTGGAGGAAGGAAAGCACCGTTTGGAATTTGAGGTCTGAGGTCGTATAGCCGCCTCGTGGAGGGAGCTCTCGACTGCAACAGAGTGTTTACCACTGCCAGTGGGAGATCTCTGAAATCCTCCTGGTCGCGTCCAGGGACCATGCGTGGAGGTTCCAGAGATCTGGGCGCGGGTGCCATATCGTGCCCTTCCCCTGTGAAAGGAGGTCCTTCCTCAGGGGAATGCGCCAGGGAGGAACGGGGGAGAGGAGCACCAGCTCTGAGAACCAAACCCTGTTGGGCCAGTAGGGGGCCACCAGCAGGATCTGTTCTCTGTCCTCCCTGACTTTGCACAGGGTCTGTGCAATTAGGCTCACTGGTGGAAACGCATACTTGAGGAGGCCCTGAGGCCAGCTGTGTGCCAGTGCATCTGTGCCGAGGGGCGCCTCGGACAGACCGTACCACAACTGGCAGTGAGTGTTCTCTATCGAGGCCCAGGTCGACCTGTTTGCCTGACCGAAAAGACTCCAGATCAGCTGAACCGTCTGAGGGTGAAGTCTCCACTCGCCCCGAAGCGAAGTCTGTCGGAAGAGAGCGCGTCCGCTACCCAGTTGAGTTCGCCCGGTATGTGGGTGGCTCATAGAGACCTGACATTGTTTCGACACCAAAGGAGGAGATGGCGGGCTAGCTGTGACATGCGAAAGGAGCGTACACCGCCCTGGTGATTGATGTAGGCTACAGTCGCAGTGCTGTCTGTGCGGACCAGCACGTGTTTGCCCTGAACCAAAGGTCGGAACCTCTTCAGGGCCAAAAACACTGTCAGCAGCTCGAGGCAATTGATATGCCAATGCAGCCGAGGGCCCGACCAGAGCCCTGCAGCTGCTTGCCCATTGCATATGGCACCCCAGCCTGTGTTGGATGCATCTGTCGTGACCAAAATGCACCTGGACACTTGTTCTAAGGGCACCCCGGCCCGTAGGAACAAAATGTCTTTCCAAGGACCGAGGGTTTTTAGACATACAGGTGTGACGTGCACCCGGTATGAACCCTGGCGCCATGCCCATCTCGGGACTCGGGAACGCAGCCAGTGTTGTAACGGTCTCATGTGCATCAGGCCCAGCGGCGTGACGGCGGTTGAGGATGCCATGTGACCCAGGAGCCTCTGAAATTGTTTGAGGGGGACCGTCGGGCTGCGTGAGAGCTTCTGGATGCAGCTCAGCACTGACTGTGCACACTCCGGGGAGAGCCGTGCATTCATGGCAACCGAGTCTAGTTGTACACCGAGAAAAGAGATGCTCCGTACCGGGGCGAGCTTTCCCAGTTGACCCGAAACCCCAGATGGGCCAGATGGTTGAGAACCACATCCCTGTGTTTGCATACCAACTCCTGAGAGTGTGCTTTGACCAGCCAGTCGTCGAGGTAATTGAGAATGCGGATGCCCCTCTCCCGGAGAGGGGCAAGGGCTGCTTCTGTGACTTTCGTAAAGACGCGGGGAGACAGGGAGAGCCCAAATGGAAGGACTTTGTACTGAAATGCTCGACCTTTGAAGGCAAACCGCAGGAAGGGCCTGTGTCTTGGAAGAATCGAGACATGAAAGTACGCGTCTTTCAGGTCTATCGCCACAAACCAATCCTGGAATCTGATACATGTGAGAATGCGTTTGAGCGTTAGCATTCTGAAGGGGAGCTTGTGAAGGGCCTGATTCAGAATCCTCAGATCCAGGATTGGTCTTAAACCGCCAACTTTCTTGAGTACAATGAAGTAGGGTCTGTAGAACCCTTTCTTCGTGTCGGCCGAGGGGACCGACTCTATCGCATCCTTTGCCAGAAGGGTCGCGATCTCCGCCCGAAGAACCACAGCATTCTTGTCCCGAACTGCGGTAGAGAAGATGCCGCTGAACTAGGGCGGGTTGCGTGCGAATTGGATAGCATAGCCGAGTCGGATGGTTCTGAGAAGCCAGCGAGAGAGGTTGGGTATCTCGAGCCAAGCTGTAAAACTCTCTGCTAACGGTCTCAGGGGGACCACCGACGTACCTCGGGTGGGTACAGTGTGACTGAGTTGCGGTGAAAGCCCTTTGTTCGGGGGCGTGCTGTCCCGGAGGACACAAGGCCATAACCGACATACAAGGATCCGTGAGAAGATCGCCTGAGCTCAGGGGATCGACTGACGGATGCGTTTGTTTCTCAGTCAAAGTATGCAGAAGTGCAGGTTTTGCGGTTGAGCATGCTTTGATGTGTTTTGGTGGCTGGGTACCCCGGAGGGACCCAGCCATGGGAGGATCGACCATCGGAATCGACAGACAAGGATCCATCAGAAGATCACCTGAGCTCAGGGGATCGACTGATTGATGCGCTTGATTGGTCAAAGCATGCGGAAGCGTAGGTTTTGCGGTTGAGCATGCTTTGATGTGTTTTGGTGGCTGGGTACCCCGGAGGGACCCAACCATGGTGGGTGTACCGATCATCGTAACCGACAAGGATCCAACGGAGGACCGCCTGAGTTCAGGGGGTCGACTGAAGGATGCACTTGGTTTGTCAAAGTATGCAGAAGCGCAGGAGATGCGGTCGAGCATGCTTTGACGTGCTTCAGTGGCTGGGTACCCCGGAGGGACGCAGTCGCACTGGTTTTTACGCCCAGAGATAAAAGAAATTGCTCTTAAATTGACCATGTGGTGGAGCCGAAGCCCACACTCGTCCCCTCGCTGAGTGTGGATCTAGACAGGTCAGCAGATCTCTCTCCCCTGGGCGGCTCACTTCAGGAGCGCTTCGAAGCCTGATGAAGGTTCCTAGCGGCCTGAAAATGAGCTAACGGCGCCACCTTCTTGCGAGAACTCGACGGCAAGGCTGGTTTGGGTGCAGGACCAGCCTGAGGCGGGCCCTGAGCCAGTCTGGAGAAATGGGGGCGTCAAGAAAGCGAACTTTCTCAGTGTCCTTCATTTCCGCCAGATTTAGCCAAAGGTGGCGCTCCTGGAAAACCGTAGTGGACATCGCTCTACCCAGAGCCTGCGTTGCGACATTTGATGCTCGGAAGCATACACAGAACTGAACGCAGTTCCTGCGACACTCTGAGGCGAGATCTCCCTCGTGCAGATCTTATAACACTTTGCCTGGCAGCCAGCAGGATGGCAAAAGTGTGCATGGTGGACACAGCCTGTCCAGAAGACGTGAACCCCTTCACGCTCTGGACGAGAGCCTACGTGGTCCCACCAGGGGGCAGGGCATCAGATATGCAGGCGCTGTACTGAAGCGCCCACCCGCCTGGAGAATCCACGAAGCCTCTCGCGCTGGACCGCCGTTGAGGGAAATGAGGGAGGAGGACCTGATATATCGTGTTTCAGCCGAAAAAAGGCCTATCACGATATAGTCAATCTCGTACGTTACCGAAGCCATGAACACACAGGATGAGGCGGAGGGTTTTTTCTCACTCAAACCTGATGTGTTTCGGTTATCTTGTTCAAGCACGCCCACCACTTCAGCGTCTGCTCAAACTGAGACTCGCTCCCCAGCTTGCTCAGTCGAAGCATCAGCTTCCCATGGTTTAAGCCCTCCCTCCGATGCTGCAGCCAACCTCTCAACCAGCTTTTAAGGTTTTGAACAGAGTAAAGTTGTAAAAACTAATAATCTGTCCAAAAACCTAAACGGGGGTCGCGAGGAACGAGTGATCCGCGGGGGGAACCCCGGTGGAACTAACTCATTTCCTATTGCTCGCCATCGACGCACATCGCTGCGGCCCTCGTACCCGGAAGTAGAAGGGCCGAACGGAAGCGGTCGCGGTGAGCCGCGGCTTCGTGGCTCGTGAGCAGCAACCCATAGTTATGTTCCCTTCCGCAAGCAGAACACAAACTATCAACGAAGCGATGTATCAGCGTGAGACTAGCTCAACCCTGAGCACAACGATCGTGCTGATTGTTATTGTTTACGAGGAAACCACAACCAGGAAGACACGGACGGAAAGGCATATGTAAACACACAATCCATCCGTGTCGGCTCTTTCAGAGAAATTACTCCTTTTCAGGAGGAAAAGCTCTTTAGAGATCGTCGTCGAAGCACCCAGGGGTATTCTCGCTTACCAATAGAAGGGTTAAAGGGAGAGACCGCTGCTCGTGCCATAGATCCAACGACGAAGAGGTGAGTAATGCTGTTTTCCCCTAAGAGAATACTGCATTCGGCTCCGAAGAAACAGAACAATGAGCGTTGCCTAGCCCCCCCCCCTCTTATGCCCGGATCTCCGGGGCGGAGCAGGCTACGCAAATACTGCGCACCAATTTCATTGGCCTTTTCTCAAAGCTGTCAGAGGTGTTCGGCTCCCTAGAGCGACCCCGAGTCCCCTAGTCGTCACTTCGACACAACGTCGAACGTGAACGACAGACGGGGAACATAACTAATTTCACACAAGTGTTTTTAGTTAATTTAGAATGGTAGTCTAAAGGTTTACATATGGCTACATATCTATCATAAGCCATCACTGTTAATATAGTGATCTCAGAAATGAAATAGCTGTAGATAACATAGGCTTGCAGAGCACACATATGAAAGGAGATCACATATGAATCCAATATTAAATCAGACAAAATTTTAGGGTAGAATCCCGAGGCTCCATAAACCCCATTTATACACATATGACACAAGAATATGTACATTGGTTCATGAAGAGCTTTCTCCATGATAATGACCATAACAAGACAAATATTAATGAACAAGATAAGCACATATAATACCAGAAAACAAATAAAATATATGTGCCTATACAATATAGTTTCTTTTGGCACCATAAGAGTCAATATCACAGGATATGACACATTATTCATCATGGTATTCATAGTACAGTCCTTTAAAAATCACATGAAACAAACAAATGTAATGCAGCACAACTTAACATAAGACATTATTAGTCAAAGGTCAGTAAAACACATAACTAAAGTAAACATTTCATTAAGCTTCTATTATTGTGCAAACATAATTGCCCACAGAATTGTTACCTAAAGAAAATAAAGCAGCCACTGTATCATACATACAGTATCCACAAATGGGTGTGTTGCAAATAAATGTGGTGAGGGCTTGCTTGATTTTATATTAACTGAATTGTCTTTAGGGAAATATAAGAGATAATTGTAAAATTTCTTGAGATTATTATGCGCTTACAAGACATTGCCCCTTGAACAATGATCAGAACCATTTTTTTTCTTTTTTTCTCTGTAACAGATTTAAATTTCATTTATTTATTTGATGTAATAAGCACAGTTAAAGTAGTTTCAGTCAGGTGTTGACAAATGTTCCCTCTCATTTTTTTTTCTTGCTGAGCAAAACTTTTATCTGTTGGCCGGACATTTTGGTCACCTGTGCAAAAACATTCTTTACACCAGACCTGTACAGCATGCACACAAAAAAGTGTGCAACTTTTAAATTTAATGTGTTATTTATGTTTGATATGACCCTTGATGTAACTAAATGATGTATATTTTAGATTACCTGGGAAAACTTTTAAACATTTATTTGTAGTGCAAATAGTTATACTGTTTACTGTGCTGCATATGAGATGTTCATATGAGAATTGACTGGAAGTCATGGTTTATAGTTTGACTATAGTTTCACTTCTCAGTGAAACATAAAAGAAGATATTTTGAAGAATGTTGGTAGCCAACTAGTTTTGGTTTCCACTGACTTCACTGCGTGGACAGAAAATAAAATTTAAGTCAACAGCAACTGAAAATATTTGGTTAGCAACATTCATCAAAGTATCTTCTTTTGTGTTCCACAGGGGGGGGAAATTGCATACAGATTTGTAACAATATGAGCTGAGTAAGTGATGACAGAATTTTCTCTTTAAATGGAAACAACATGTCCCTAAACAATTCCAGGGTTTTTCAGGGTCAGAATGAGTATGAGAACACAAAACCTAATATATTCAACCATTTTTTTATGTTTCATAAACTGTGAAGAGTAGAGCTCATTAAATAAAGATTGCATTTACAAAGGCTGTTAGAATGTATTTTCACTGTTTGTACATACATCACACCAGAAATATGCTTGTTAAGAACACACTCTTTCTGTTTTGTTTTTTACAATTCATTTCTAAATCCATCTAAATTCTTTTTTTTTCCTGTATCAGATTTAAATAATTAAGTTGTGGACCTTTTTTGAAAATATTCTCTTGATGCACATGATACGCATAAAGCGAAAACTCTTGTGCGCACTGCTCTAATATTTAACCCATAGATCAGAGGATTAAACACAGGTGGGACTATCACCAGTTCTAGAGCCAAAAAATTACGCAAACTTTCTGGAATGTCATTTGAACCATATCTGCTATACATGATATCAAATAAATAAGCAGAAGTGAAATTTATCAGTGATAATATATGTGGCAAACAAGTTTGCCAGAATTTCCTTCTGTTTTCTAAAGATGCTTTACATGCAGAGATCAGTTTAAAGTAGGACACTATGACAAAAACTATAAAGCTAACAAATGTGACAATCATGACGTACCCAAAGACATTGTTAACAAAACTTGATACACAAGACAATTTTACAATTGACCAGTTGTCACAATATAATTTGTCAATGTGATATTTACAAATAGGCCTGAAGATTGTTAACAAGGCTGTTGTAATGCAAAAGCTGTTGGGAACAATCCAGGAGAACATAACTAATTTCACACAAGTGTTTTTAGTTAATTTAGAATGGTAGTCTAAAGGTTTACATATGGCTACATATCTATCATAAGCCATCACTGTTAATATAGTGATCTCAGAAATGAAATGGCTGTAGATAACATAGGCTTGCAGAGCACACATATGAAAGGAGATCACATATGAATCCAATATTAAATCAGACAAAATTTTAGGGTAGAATCCCGAGGCTCCATAAACCCCATTTATACACATTTGACACAAGAAAATGTACATTGGTTCATGAAGAGCTTTCTCCATGATAATGACCATAACAAGACAAATATTAATTGACAAGATAAGCACATATAATACCAGAAAACAAATAAAATAAATGTGCCTATACAATATAGTTTCTTTTAGCACCATAAGAGTCAATATCACAGGATATGACACATTATCCATCATGGTATTCATAGTACAGTCCTTTAAAAATCACATGAAACAAACAAATGTAATTCAGCACAACTTAACATAAGACATTATTAGTCAAAGGTCAATAAAACACATAACTAAAGTAAACATTTCATTAAGCTTCTATTATTGTGCAAGCATAATTGCCCACAGAATTGTTACCTAAAGAAAATAAAGAAGCCACTGTATCAGACATACAGTATCCACAAATGGGTGTGTTGCAAATAAATGTGGTGAGGGCTTGCTTGGTTTTATATTAACTGAATTGTCTTTAGGGAAATATAAGAGATAATTGTAAAATTTCTTGAGATTATTATGCGCTTACAACACATTGCCCCTTGGACAATGATCAGAACCATTTTTTTTCTTTTTTTTAATTTCATTTATTTATTTGATGTAATAAGCACAGTTAAAGTAGTTTCAGTCAGATGTTGACAAATGTTCCCTCTCTTTTTTTTTTTCTTGCTGAGCAAAACTTTTATCTGTTGGCCGGACATTTTGGTCACCTGTGCAAAAACATTCTTTACAGCAGACCTGTACAGCATGCACACAAAAAAGTGTGCAACTTTTAAATTGAATGTGTTATTTATGTTTGATATGACCCTTGATGTAACTAAATGATGTATATTTTAGATTACCTGGGAAAACTTTTAAACATTTATTTGTAGTGCAAATAGTTATACTGTTTACTGTGCTTCATATGAGATGTTCATATGAGAATTGACTGGAAGTCATGGTTTATAGTTTGACTATAGTTTCACTTCTCAGTGAAACATAAAAGAAGATATTTTGAAGAATGTTGGTAGCCAACTAGTTTTGGTTTCCACTGACTTCGCTGTGTGGACAGAAAATAAAATTTAAGTCAACAGCAACTGAAAATATTTGGTTAGCAACATTCATCAAAGTATCTTCTTTTGTGTTCCACAGGGGGGAAAAAATGCATACAGGTTTGTAACGATATGAGGTGAGTAAGTGATGACAGAATTTTCTCTTTAAAAGGAAACAGCATTATGTCCCTAAACAATTCCAGGGTCTTTCAGGGTCAGAATGAGTATGAGAACACAAAACCTAATATATTCAACCTTTTTTTATGTTTCATAAACTGTGAAGAGTAGAGCTCATTAAATAAAGATTGCATTTACAAAGGCTGTTAGAATGTATTTTCACTGTTTGTACATACATCACACCAGAAATATGCTTGTTAAGAACACACTCTTTCTGTTTTGTTTTTTACAATTCATTTCTAAATCCATCTAAATTCTTTTTTTCCTGTATCAGTTTTAATTAATTAAGTTGTGGACCTTTTTTGAAAAATATTCTCTTGATGCACATGATACGCATAAAGCGAAAACTCTTGTGCGCACTGCTCTAATATTTAACCCATAGATCAGAGGATTGAACACAGGTGGGACTATCACCAGTTCTAGAGCCAAAAAATTACACAAACCTTCTGGAATGTCATTTGAACCATATCTGCTATACATGATATCAAAAAAATAAGCAGAAGTGAAATTTATCAGTGATAATATATGTGGCAAACAAGTTTGCCAAAATTTCCTTCTGTTTTCTAAAGATGCTTTACATGCAGAGATCAGTTTAAAGTAGGACACTATGACAAAAACTATAAAGCTAACAAACGTGACAATCATGACGTACCCAAAGACATTGTTAACAAAACTTGATAAACAAGACAATTTTACAATTGACCAGTTGTCACAATATAATTTGTCAATGTGATATTTACAAATAGGCCTGAAGTTAACAAGGCTGCTGTAATGCAAAAGCTGTTGGGAACAATCCAGGAGAACGTCTCAGGTTACGTATGTAACCATGGTTCCCCAAGGGAACGAGAAGCTGCGTCGGAACGCTATGGGAACGCCCCTGGCGAGACACCGTACTGAAGCGTGTGTAGAACTAGTCCAATCATGGCCGGCCACGTCATGAGCGAGATGACGTAGCCATCCAGGAAGTACAAGAGGGCACCGGCAACACGCTCATTCAGCTTGCTCGGAAGCGAAGCGTGCAAGAGGGTGCCAAGAGTATGGCAACGAGACGCAGCTTCTCGTTCCCTTGGGGAACCATGGTTACATACGTAACCTGAGACGTTCCCCTACGTTCTCTCGAAGCTGCGTCGGAACGCTATGGGAACGAGAATACCAACTGCGCCATACGAGTGAGTCCAGACCCACCTGTGCGAGAGAGCACATCAGGAGGCGAGGACTCGGGCACCTGGTGTGGAAGGCATGTCCAAGTTGTAAAAGCGAACAAAGGTATGCGGAGAGGACCAGCCTGCCGCATTACAGATGTCGCTAAGAGACAGCCCCAGGTGGATGGCCTTAGAGGCCGCCATACTCCGGGTCGAGTGTGCTCGGACCCCCATAGGAGAAGGGAGACCCGAGGACCCATAAGCAAGTGAGATGGCCTCGACCACCCACCTACTTATGGTCTGCTTGGTGGCCGAAGACCCCTTCTTCGGACCACCGAAGCACACAAAGAGCTGATCTACCTTACGCCACAGGGCAGCTCTGTGGACGTAAGTGTCCAGTGCTCGCACTGGACACAGCAGGTTCAGTCTCTCTCGACCCGCATCCTGGAAGGGTGGAGGGCAAAAGGCCTGCAGTACAACGGGACCCGGCGTAACTGCAGGCACCTTCGGGACATACCCCGGTCTGGGGTAAAGAAATGCCCTGACCATGCCCGGAGCGAACTCCAGGCATGACACTGAAAGTGCCTGCAGGTCTCCCACCCGTTTAAGGGAGGAGATAGCGAGGAGGAACACAGTCTTAAGTGTTAGGAACTTGACTGGCACCTCCTCGAGTGGCTCGAAGGGAGCTCCGCAGAGACCCTCCAGAACCACTGCCAGGTCCCAGGTGGGAACCTTGTTGCACCGCAAGGGCCTCAAGTCAAGTCAAGTGCACCCCGGAGGAAGCGTGTTACGAGGGGGTTTCTCCCAACAGAAAGGCCGTCCTGAGGAGCGTGGTAGGCACTTAAGGCTGCCACGTATACCTTCAGGGTGGCGGGAGCCAACCCTGCGGAAAAACGGTCTTGCAGAAACTCCAGAACTGTACCAACCGGGCAGTTAACTGGGTCCTGCAACCGTTGTCCGCACCAAGAAGTGAAAAGTTTCCACTTCAGGGCGTACAGCTTCCTCGTGGAGGGAGCCCTGGATTGGAGTATGGTCTCAACAACCTCGGTTGAGAGACCGGAGGCTATGAGGTGTGCCCCCTCAGAGGCCACGCCCACAGCTTCCACGACTCCGGGCGGGGATGCAGTATGGTGCCCCCCGCCTGCGAGAGGAGGTCCCTCCTGAGCGGAATCTCGAAGGGAGAGCCGTCTAGGAGGGACATCAAGTCCGAGAACCAAACTCGGGCCGGCCAGAACGGGGCTACAAGAAGTAGACTGATCCCGTCAGCAATCGGGGGGAAGGCGTACAGGCGTAACCTCGGCCACGCCTGTACCATGGCATCCACCCCCAGGGGGGATGGATGCATGAGGGAGAACCAGAGCGGACAGTGGGTGGTCTCGAGGGACGCAAATAAGTCCACTTCCGCCCTGCCGAACCTCTTCCACAGGAGCTCCACCGATTGGGGGTGGAGTCTCCATTCCCCGGGCCTCGGCCCCTGCCTCGACAGGATGTCTGCTCCTTGATTTAGATACCCAGGGATGTAAACTGCCCTCAGTGAGAGCAGCTTCCCCTGAGCCCAGAGGAGGATCTGGCGCGCCAGCCTGTAGAGGGGGCGTGACCGCAGACCCCCCTGCCGGTTGATGTAAGAGACCACCGACGTGTTGTCTGTGTGGACAAGCACATGGTGGCCTCTCAGGACCGGTAGGAACTGTTTTAGAGCTCGAGACACCGCCAGCATCTCCAGGCAATTGATGTGCCACATGAGATGGTGGTTTTCCCACCGACCTTGGGCACAGCGGCCACCCATGACCGCTCCCCAGCCTGTGAGGGAAGCGTCCATCGTTAGCGATACGCGACAACAAGGAGCTCCCAACACTGGGCCCTGAGACAGAAACCAAGGTTTCCTCCACATGTCTAAGGCACGTAAGCATCGCCGCGTGACCTTGATCATGCGAAGCGGGTTCCCTCTCGGGGAAAACCCCTTGGTTCTGAGCCACCACTGTAGGGGTCTCATGTAAAGCAGTCCAAAAGGTATCACGTTGGAGGCTGCCGCCATCAGACCCAACAGTCTCTGAAACTGTTTGACAGTGAGGAATTGGCCTTCTTTCACTCTCTTGACCTCTGTGAGGATTGACTCGATGCGAGCAGGGGAGAGCCGTGCCTGCATCGTAGTCGAATCCCACACCACGCCAAGATAAGTGGTCCTCTGTAATGGAGAAAGCACACTTTTCTTGGCGTTTAGCCTTAACCCCAGCTTCTTCATATGGGCGAGAACGACATCTCGATGTCGAACCGCCTGCTGCCTCGACTGTGCTAAGATGAGCCAGTCGTCGATGTAATTTAGTACGCGGATGCCCTGGAGTCGCAGAGGAGCCAGAGATGCATCCACGACTTTCGTGAAGGTGCGGGGTGAGAGTGAGAGGCCGAACGGAAGAACCCGATATTGGTAAGCTTCGCCCCCGAAAGCAAACCTCAGGAACTTCCTGTGTTGTGGAAGGATGGAGATGTGAAAATAAGCATCTTTCAGATCTATGGTGACAAACCAGTCCTCGGACCTGATCTGTGTTAAGATCTGAGCTATAGTGAGCATCTTGAATCAGAACCTTTTTATGGCGCGATTCAGAAGACGCAAATCTATGATGGGCCGCAGCCCGCCATCCTTCTTTGGAACAAGAAGAAGAAGAAGCCGGACTCTCGTGCGAGAGGAGGGACCACCTCGATGGCCTCCTTCCTCAAGAGTGTCTCTACCTCTTGTTCCATCACCAGAGCCTGCTGGAGGCCCACGAGTGTGGGCAGAACCCCTGAGAAACGAGGCGGACGAGAACCGAACTGGATTCTGTAGCCTCTCTCTACTATCTGCAGGACCCACTGAGAGACCTTTGGCAGAAGTCTCCACGCTGCCAGAAAGTCTACTAAGGGAACCAGCCTCTCGAGGCTGGCCTCTGGTGGAGCCAGAGTATCTGGTATGTTTTGAGGACCAGCCCCTCGGGACTGGTTCCTCCTAGGGAGGGCGAACCCACCCGTGCCGCGCTGTTGTTGGGCGGCAGCTGGGCGGCTCGCTCTCTGGAACCTGCCGAGCCCTGAAACACAGAGGGTGGCAGGGACATCAGCGAGGTTCCTTGAGGACACCGAGGAGGAACGGGCACCGTAAGATGAGGTGCAAACCTTCCCTCCCCAGGGGGGGCTGTCCCCACGGCCAAGACGCTCCGCCCGTCAAGGCCGCTTAGCCTGGGCCCTCTTAGTCAGAAGGACGGTCCACAGATCTGTCCTCTGGCCAGAAGACCCAGGCCAAGAGTGCCACCCTGAGCCCCGTTCTCGAGGAGGAGGGGTTCGGGTAGCGACGCTCTGTTTCTGATGAGCCCGGTATGAGGAGCTTTGTGGTTGGGGCTGCCCTCGCTCAGCAGCCCCAGGGACCTGACGACGAGGGAGGAAGCGCTGAAACGCCGCCGCCTGCTTTTTAGACTCCTGGAACCTCTCGACAACTGTATTTACAGCGTCGCCGAAGAGGCCCGCAGGAGCCAGGGGGGCGTCCAGCAGGAAGAATCTGTCTTTGTCCTCAAGCTCAGACAGATTCAACCACAGGTGCCGCTCAGTAGCCACCAGAGCTGACATGGAGCGGCCGATGGATCTGGCCGTCTCCTTGGTGGCCCTGAGCGACAGGTCTGTGGCCCGACGCAACTCAGCGAGTGCGTTGGATTCCTGCCCCTCCTTCTCGTCAAGGTCCCTCAGCAGGTCAGCTTGGTATGCCTGTAACACCGCCATGGTGTGCAGACATGCTCCAGCCTGACCTGCTGCCACATAAGCTTTACCCACCAAAGCAGATGTAGCTTTAAGTGCCTTGGTGGGAAGCTTCGGGGTCTTCAGGGACGATGCCGAGACCGGTGAGAGATAGCTAGCTAGCGTCTGCTCAACCGGTGGCATCGCCCCATAACCCATCTCACCCAGCCCCACCACGTTAGAATATGTGGTGGTGGTGGGGCTGAAAATGCGAGACGAGTAAGGTTTTCCCCATGATCTAGACACCTCAGTGTGCAGATCAGGGAAAAACGGAAGACCCCGGGGTGAAGGTTGCGACTGTGAACGAAGAAAGCGTTCGTCCAGTTTGCTACGAGGACGAACATCTTGCTTCTCCGATGGCCAAACAATATTAAGCTTGGCCACCGCACGAGTCACAACCTCCACCAGCTCCTCATACGCCAGAGACTGTGGGGGGGAATCCACAGTCTCTGGGGGATCGACGCTCATCACATCGACCTCCTTGGAGGAAGACAGATGAAGCGCCGCGCCGCTCTTAGGGGAGGAAGAAAACGCAGCGCAGGCTTCCGACCACTGAGAAGCGGCTGTGGATCTGCTGGGTGAGGACTGAGATAAGGCAGAGCCCATCTCAGATCCCTCCAACAGATCCGTTTGCGATCCCCATGACAGCAGTCTACACTGAGCCTCAGCTACAGCGGGACCACTGCCAGCGGGATTGCGGGGCTGGCCGGTTTCATCAAACAGGCAGCCCGGGAGCGGAGCACACGGATGGAGAGGAGACCGCAGTCATGACAGTCAGCCTTTTCGAGGGCTGACTGTGCATGCTCCGCTCCCAAACAGACGAGGCAAAGATCGTGTGTCTCCCTCAGCCAAATAGCGAGGGCATGGGGGAACACACCGTCTAAAACCTCGTCTGCTTTTTTGTTTTGCCTTGGACATAATTCTTTGTTTTTTCATTTTTTTCCTCTCACACACACACACAGCACGCGCACGCTGAAGAGCAAAAAGCTGAATGAGCGTGTTGCCGGTGCCCTCTTGTACTTCCTGGATGGCTACGTCATCTCGCTCATGACGTGGCCGGCCATGATTGGACTAGTTCTACACACGCTTCAGTACGGTGTCTCGCCAGGGGCGTTCCCATAGCGTTCCGACGGAGCTTCGAGAGAACGTAGGGGAACATAACTAATTTCACACAAGTATTTTTAGTTAATTTAGAATGGTAGTCTTAAGGTTTACATATGGCTACATATCTATCATAAGCCATCACTGTTAATATAGTGATCTCAGAAATGAAATAGCTGTAGATAACATAGGCTTGCAGAGCACACATATGAAAGGAGATCACATATGAATCCAATATTAAATCAGACAAAATTTTAGGGTAGAATCCCGAGGCTCCATAAACCCCATTTATACACATATGACACAAGAATATGTACATTGGTTCATGAAGAGCTTTCTCCATGATAATGACCATAACAAGACAAATATTAATGAACAAGATAAGCACATATAATACCAGAAAACAAATAAATAAATGTGCCTATACAATATAGTTTCTTTTGGCACCATAAGAGTCAATATCACAGGATATGACACATTATTCATCATGGTATTCATAGTACAGTCCTTTAAAAATCACATGAAACAAACAAATGTAATGCAGCACAACTTAACATAAGACATTATTAGTCAAAGGTCAGTAAAACACATAACTAAAGTAAACATTTCATTAAGCTTCTATTATTGTGCAAGCATAATTGCCCACAGAATTGTTACCTAAAGAAAACAGCCACTGTATCATACATACAGTATCCACAAATGGGTGTGTTGCAAATAAATGTGGTGAGGGCTTGCTTGGTTTTATATTAACTGAATTGTCTTTAGGGAAATATAAGAGATCATTGTAAAATTTCTTGAGATTATTATGCGCTTACAACACATTGCACCTTGAACAATGATCAGAGCCATTTTTTTTTCTTTTTTTCTCTGTAACAGATTTAAATTTCATTTATTTATTTGATGTAATAAGCACAGTTAAAGTAGTTTCAGTCAGGTGTTGACAAATGTTCCCTCTCATTTTTTTTTTCTTGCTGAGCAAAACTTTTATCTGTTGGCCGGACATTTTGGTCACCTGTGCAAAAACATTCTTTACACCAGACCTGTACAGCATGCACACAAAAAAGTGTGCAACTTTTAAATTGAATGTTTGTTTAAATTTTATGTTTGATATGACCCTTGATGTAACTAACTGATGTATATTTTAGATTACCTGGGAAAACTTTTAAACATTTATTTGTAGTGCAAATAGTTATACTGTTTACTGTGCTTCATATGAGATGTTCATATGAGAATTGACTGGAAGTCATGGTTTATAGTTTGACTATAGTTTCACTTCTCAGTGAAACATAAAAGAAGATATTTTGAAGAATGTTGGTAGCCAACTAGTTTTGGTTTCCACTGACTTCGCTGCGTGGACAGAAAATAAAATTTAAGTCAACAGCAACTGAAAATATTTGGTTATCAACATTCATCAAAGTATCTTCTTTTGTGTTCCACAGGGGGGAAAAATGCATACAGGTTTGTAACTATATGAGGTGAGTAAGTGATGACAGAATTTTCTCTTTAAAAGGAAACAGCATTATGTCCCTAAACAATTCAAGGGTCTTTCAGGGTCAGAATGAGTATGAGAACACAAAACCTAATATATTCAACCTTTTTTTATGTTTCATAAACTGTGAAGAGTAGAGCTCATTAAATAAAGATTGCATTTACAAAGGCTGTTAGAATGTATTTTCACTGTTTGTACATACATCACACCAGAAATATGCTTGTTAAGAACACACTCTTTCTGTTTTGTTTTTTTACAATTCATTTCTAAATCCATCTAAATTCTTTTTTTTTCCTGTATCAGATTTAAATAATTAAGTTGTGGACCTTTTTTGAAAAATATTCTCTTGATGCACATGATACGCATAAAGCGAAAACTCTTGTGCGCACTGCTCTAATATTTAACCCATAGATCAGAGGATTGAACACAGGTGGGACTATCACCAGTTCTAGAGCCAAAAAATTACGCAAACTTTCTGGAATGTCATTTGAACCATATCTACTATACATGATATCAAAAAAATAAGCAGAAGTGAAATTTATCAGTGATAATATATGTGGCAAACAAGTTTGCCAGAATTTCCTTCTGTTTTCTAAAGATGCTTTACATGCAGAGATCAGTTTAAAGTAGGACACTATGACAAAAACTATAAAGCTAACAAATGTGACAATCATGACGTACCCAAAGACATTGTTAACAAAACTTGATACACAAGACAATTTTACAATTGACCAGTTGTCACAATATAATTTGTCAATGTGATATTTACAAATAGGCCTGAAGTTTGTTAACAAGGCTGCTGTAATGCAAAAGCTGTTGGGAACAATCCAGGAGAACATAACTAATTTCACACAGGTGTTTTTAGTTAATTTAGAATGGTAGTCTAAAGGTTTACATATGGCTACATATCTATCATAAGCCATCACTGTTAATATAGTGATCTCAGAAATGAAATAGCTGTAGATAACATAGGTTTGCAGAGCACACATATGAAAGGAGATCACATATGAATCCAATATTAAATCAGACAAAATTTTAGGGTAGAATCCCGAGGCTCCATAAACCCCATTTATACACATATGACACAAGAATATGTACATTGGTTCATGAAGAGCTTTCTCAATGATAATGACCATAACAAGACAAATATTAATGAACAAGATAAGCACATATAATACCAGAAAACAAATAAAATATATGTGCCTATACAATATAGTTTCTTTTGGCACCAAAAGAGTCAGTATCACAGGATATGACACATTATCCATCATGGTATTCATAGTACAGTCCTTTAAAAATCACATGAAACAAACAAATGTAATGCAGCACAACCTAACATAAGACATTATTAGTCAAAGGTCAGTAAAACACATAACTAAAGCAGACATTTCATTAAGCTTCTATTATTGTGCAAGCATAATTGCCCACAGAAGTTTACCTGAAGAATTTACCTAAAGAAAATAAAGCAGCCACTGTCAGAAAAAAGGAAGACAGAAATATAGTATCCACAGATGGGTGTTGCAAATAAAAGTGGTGAGGGCTTGCTTGGTTTTATATTTACTGATTTGTCTTCAGGGAAATATAAGAGATAATTGTAACATTTTTTGGGATTATTATGCGCTTACAACACATTTCCCCTTGGACAATGATCAGAACCATTTGTTTTTTCTTTTTTTCTCTGTAACAGATTTAAATGTCATTTATTTTTTTGATGTAATAAGCACAGTTAAAGTAGTTTCAGTCAGGTGTCGACCAGTGTTTCTTTTTTCTTGCTGAGCAAAACTTTTATCTATTGGGTGGACATTTTGGTCACCTGTGCAAAAACATTCTTTATACCAGACCTGTACAGCATACACACACAAAAGTGTTAACTTTTAACTTTAATGTGCTATTTATGTTTGATTTGACCCTTGATGTAGCTAAATGATGAAAAACTTAAATTCAAAAGTTTGGGAACAGTAAAAAAAAAAAAAAAGAAAAAAGTTGTTATTCTTTAAAAACGGTTGCATTTGATAAAAAAATGCTAAATATTATTTCACAAAGTAATATTGTGAAATACTATTGTAATTTAATTTAATTTTACTCCTGTCTTCAGTGTCACATAATCCTTCAGAAATCATTCTAATATGTTGATTTATAATTAATGTTGGAAACAGTTGTGCTGCTTAATATTTTTTGGGACCTGTGATATTTTTTCAGGATTCTTTGGTAAACAAAATTTGAAAAGAACAGTGTTTATTCAAAATATACATTTTGTGTTACAATATACACTTTTTGAAAGTTTGAGGTCAGTAAATTTTAAAGAAATTAATACTTTTATTCAGCAAGGATGTGTTAAATGAATGAAAAAGTGTGTGTGTGTGTGTGTATATATATATATATATATATATATATATATATATATATATATATAACATATTTTTAGAAAATATTTCTATTTTGAATAAATGCTATTAACTTGCTGTAACTTTTTATTAATCAAAGAATCAAAGAAAAAAGTATCACAGGTTGCAAAAAATATTAAGCAGCACAACTGTTTTAACACTGATAATAAATCAGCATATTAGAATGATTTCTGAAGGATCATGTGACACTGAAGACTAAAGTAATGATTCTGAAATTCTACTTTGCTTCACAGGAATAAATTTTAGAAATTGAATTTCTATTTAAATTTTCAGAAACAAATATTAGAAATTGCATTAATATTTCACAATATTACAGTATTTTTTATTGTGTACTGAAGCTCTTTCTCCCAGTCTCTCTCCCACACAAATGCACACACATACAGTACAGACACACACTTGCACACAGACCACAACATAACACACACTGAAAATGGGCAGCGTCTCTCTGCAAAATTATCAGTAAAATAGTTTAGTTACTAAAACACATTACACTTCTCATTAGCAAGGTAGTAGTGTTGCTGTTCTTGAAGCAGATCAAATTACAGCTTTGTTATTAATAGAGATGCTGCTGTAGAACACTGTTGATAACCGCACAACCTCAGGTAATTGACATAAGCCACTTCATGGAAGGAGTGGCTTCCAGACACTCCAGAACAAAAGTTCAAGTCCAGGAGAAAGGCAGAGTGGAGGTGGATCTGGGAGTGGAATGTTGGGCCAGGCCCATGTGGTGGAAGAGAACTTGGAGGCTAAGGCCGGCAGAGCAAGAATCCAGGGGACGTGCTGCGCTGATGTGCTCAATATGACCCAGAGACTAAGGAAACTGCCTTCTCCCTGAAACGTTGGGTACAGTTAGTTGTTGAGTCAGTGACCAGACAAAATCAACTGCTCCCTCCATATCTGGGTCGACCATCTCAGGGCTGCTTAGCTGTCAGTTTGGAGGGTTTATTAGACTGGGGGATGTGCTGCATTGCCTTCATGTTAAAGGCTTGCCATTGGGGCTGATGTTTTGCTTTTGGCACTGGAGCAGGTGTACAAGCCGCAGGGGGATAATCTTGGCAACGAACAGACTGGGGGTCACGCCTCCATCCGTTTCTAAGCTGCAAAAAACTGCTAGATTTGCATACAGGGCAAAGGTGGATATCAGCTTACAGCTGTCAACATCTGATCCTCTTCAGGAGCTTTGAAAGAAATGTTAGGCCCTGCAGTCTCTCTTGGGAGCTTGGCGGCACCTCATGTGCTGGAGTGGGAGGTTCCTTGGAAACCCACCTGGTGGATGAGCTCCCACTCTAACCCTTAGATCACCCTGATCACTAACTGACACAGCCCTGTGTGACCAACCCCTCAAAAGAAGGGAGAGTCGCAATCACAGCATTGGTCATATTCTCACAGTGAGGACATGAACCATCTACAAACACTATCTTGGTATGCTTAAGGCCCAGACATGTGAGACAGCGATTGTGGACATCAGAGGAGGGCAGGAAATAACCACATCCATAAATGCACCAACAAAGGAGCATCTTGAAAAAGACACTCTGGTACATCCAAAATAGCAAACACTTGGTTCAGTGGGAAAATCTGAATGGGCAAAGCATGCTGGCCATCTTATATAGTTACAAATTCCAAATAAAAATTTTCATTGGCTGTTTTTGTACTACTTAGAGGTCAAGTCAAGTCAACTTTATTTATATAGCGTTTTTTACAATACAAATTGTGTCAAAGCAACTTTACAGTATCAAATAGCAAAGTAATATATCAATAATGCCAAAAGAAACAATTAAACAATTTTAGTTCCAAATTAATAAATTGATTGTCCCAAATTAATTGTCTCCAATTTAGTTGTCCCCAACTAAGCAAGCCATAGGCGACAGTGGCAAGGAACCAAAACTCCATCTGTGACACAGATGGAGAAAAAAAAACCTGGCTCAGAAAAGAAAAGAAACCAGGCTCAGTCGGGGGGGTCAGTTCTCCTCTGACCAATAAACAAGTAGTTTATACTCCCATACAGACCTGTAGAGGTGGTCTATATGTGTCACGGTCACACACAGAGGAGAGAAGGCAGGTATTACTTTGTGATCTCCTCGAGGGTGGCACGGATTTCCTCATCGATCTGTCATAGAATAGGTGCTAGAAAGACAGAAGGTGGTAAGATGGGATCAGGAGTGTCTGTTAATAGTTCTGGTGAATATATACGTGATAGAGCATCTGCTTTAGTGTTCTTGTGACCAGGTTGGTAGGTGATCGGGAAATTGAAGCGAGCAAAGAACAACGACCAGCGGGCTTGACGGGCATTGAGTCGTTTGGCATGCCGGAGGTATTGGAGGTTTTTGTGATCTGTTACAACTGTGAAGGGAAATTGAGCTCCTTCTAACCAGTGCCGCCACTCCTCGAGGGCAAGCTTAATAGCTAGCAGCTCTCGGTCACCAATACCATAATTTTGTTCTGCTGGAGTGAGTTTCTTAGAGTAGTACGCACACGGATGGAGAGTTCGGGGTTCACCAGACCATTGAGAGAGAATGGCTCCAACTCCTACATCAGCCGCATCCACTTAGACTACAAATGGTAGAGTGGGATCAGGGTGTTTGAGGATGGGTGCTGTGACAAACATCTGTTTCAGCTGGTCGAAGGCTTGTTGGGCTTCGGGGTTCCACTGTAGAACCTTACGTCCGCCTTTAAGGAGTGAAGTAAGGGGGGCTGAGAGGAGGCTGTAGTTCTTTACGAAGCGGCAGTAAAAGTTGGCGAAGCCAAGAAAGCACCGTCTTGGTCTCCGCCCAATTAGCTACAGCGTCTACTTTACCGGACTCCATGTGAACGCCCTCCACAGAGATCACGTAGCCGAGGAAGGAGACTGTTGACTGATGGAATTCGCATTTTTCTGCTTTAAGGTAGAGTTGATTTTCTCGAAGACATTGGAGGACTTGACGTATGTGGGACTGATGTTCTGTCATGTTCCGGGAATAGATCAGTATATCGTCTATGTAGATGATAGTAAAATGGTGGAGAAAGTCACAGAAAATTTCGTTCATGAAATTTTGGAAGATGGAGGGACTGTTGGCAAGGCCATAGGGCATTACCTGGTATTCATAGTGACCAGTCGGGGTAATGAAGGCGGTCTTCCATTCGCCCCCTTCTCGGATGCGGATAAGATTATATGCACTGCGGAGGTCGAGTTTGGTGAACACACGTGCTTCTCGAAGCTCCTCTAGGGCTGCCGGTACCAGCGGAAGTGGGTAAGCACACGATAATCAATGCAAGGCCGGAGTCCACCATCCTTCTTGGAGACGAAGAAGAAACTAGATGCTGCTGGCGACGTGGAAGGTCTGATGAACCCCTGATGTAGAGCTTCCTTTATGTATTCCTCCATTGCTTCTTGCTCAGGATGTGAAAGGGGATAGATCTTTCCATGAGGTAGCTTGGCATCTGGCAGCAGGTCGATACTACAGTCCCAGGACCGGTGTGGAGGTAACTGCGTGGCTCGTTCCTTGCTGAACACATCAGAAAATGAGTTGTAGATGGCAGGGATGGCGACGGAGGAGTGGATGGCTGGGCTCTCAATGGTAGTGGCCTGGATAGAGATAGAGTGCTGTGGAGGCTTAGAGTCGGATGACGGGGAGGTGTGGCCATGGTCATGACATTCAGAGCTTCATCCTTGGATTTCTCCTGTGCTCCAGTTGATTGTAGGTTGATGTTGTGTGAGCCAGGGTCTGCCCAGGATGATGTCTACATTAGCTCGAGGGAGGACTAACAGGGTGAGTTTTTCTCGATGATCATGTGGAGAAATGAGAGTTAACTCCTTGGTCCTCCTGGAGATTATGCCGTCGCCCAATGGTGAGTCTTGGATGGTGGTGATCTGATACCTGGTTTCATTGACAACAGTGGGTATACGATGCTTAGTGATGTATAGAGAAGAGATGAAGTTGCCTGCCGCTCCAGAATCCACCAGTACATGTATGGGGAGAGTACGAGAATCAACAATCAGGCTGGCCTTGATATGGGGTATATGTGAAACGGTAGGAGTCAATGAAACGGTACTCACCATTGGACGAGGCGGACGAACTGGACAGGTGTTGATGAGGTGCGAAGCCACTCCACAATACAAGCAGAGTCCGTCCCGAATCCGACGTCGTCGTTCGGATGCATCCAGACGGTAAGAGTCTGTAATCATGGGCTCCTCCGGGTTCCGTTGGGGCGAAGGGGCTCTGAATGGAGAAACACTGGGTGATAACACAGAGGTTGAGCAGGCAGAGAGATGTTGAGATACACTGGTAGCTTTCTTGATGAAAGTCTCTAAATTGGCGCTGTCATCATAAATGACCATTCAAGTCGAGCTTTATTTATTGTCATTCCGCTACATGTGTGGACATACAGTGGAACGAAATGTCGTGTCTCGCAGGACCACAGTGCTACATAAATAAACAAATATGTACATACAACACCAGACGTAGGAACAACTTTTAAACGTATACATAGCTAACCTACTGAAAGTGGCAATCTAACTATACATATACTATAAATAATCAACTATACGTACACATAACATAAGACAGACTACATAAGTACTTTACATAATAATTATGCATGGTATTGTGCAAAAGAGAGGTATTTAAGGTTGAGAACCAAGTAGTGCAATATGATTTGTAGTGCATTGGCAAATAAACATTTGTTAAGTCCTTGTAACATGAAATGTTAATAGGAAAGTGTCTGGTGCATGTAGAGAGAAGAGTGTTTCTACAGGTGGAACTGCAACAGTTTACATTTGGATAAGAGGAGGGATGGGGTGGCTGGAATTGAGGGCTCTCACAGCCTGGGGGAAAAAGCTGTTGAGTAGCCTAGCAGAGCGGGCTCTGATGCTCCTGTACCGTCTTCCTGATGGCAAGAGCTGGAAGAGACTATGGGAGGGATGAGTGGGGTCCTTCACGATACTGATGGCTTTACCGGAGCATCGTGTGAGGAAAATGTCCAGGATGGAGGGGAGAGGGGCACCGATGATCTTTGCAGCTGTGTTCACTGTCCGCTGGAGGGTCTTGCGGTCAGCAGCACTGCAGTTCCCGTACCAGACAGTAATGCAGCTGGTCAGCACACTCTCAATTGTTCCCCTGTAGAATGTGGTGAGGATGGGTGGAGGAAGACTTGCTCTTTTTAGTCGGCGCAGGAAGTGGAGTCGCTGTTGCGCTTTCTTGGAGACTGATGTGGTGTTTGTGGTCCAGGTGAGGTCTTCTGTTATGTGCACCCCCAGGAATTTAGTGCTGCTGACTCTCTCCACAGTCGAGCTGTCGATGGTCAGTGGGGGGTGGTCAACAGAATTCCTCCTGAAGTCCATCACAACCTCCTTTGTCTTACTGACATTGAGGGAAAGATTGTTTGCACTACACCAATCAACCAGCTGTGCCACTTCCTTTCTGTAAGATGTTTCATCATTGTTGCTGATGAGACCTACCACAGTTGTGTCATCAGCAAACTTGATGATGTGGTTGGAGCTGAACTTGGCAGTGCAGTCGTGGGTCAGCAGCGTGAAGAGCAGAGGGCTGAGCACACAGCCCTGTGGGGCGCCTGTGCTCAGTGTGGTAACGCTGGAGGTGTTGCGGCCGACACGGACTGACTGAGGTCTTCTAGTTAAAAAGTCCAGAATCCAATTGCAGATGGAGGTGTTAAGGCCCAGAACGTTTAGTTTGTTGATGAGCTGTTGTGGGATTATTGTATTGAATGCTGAGCTGAAGTCAATAAACAGCATTCTAACATAAGAGTCTTTGTTTTCTAAGTGGGTAAGAGCCAGGTGTAGGGTGGAGGAAATTGCATCGTCCGTGGAGCGGTTTGGACGGTATGCAAACTGGAGCGGGTCAAGCGTGTTGGGAAGACTGGATTTGATGTGGTGCATGACTAACCTCTCAAAGCACTTCATCATGATTGGGGTCAGTGCTATGGGACGGTAGTCATTCAGACAGGACACTGGTGACTTTTTTGGTACTGGGATTATGGAGGTGGATTTGAAACTTGTGGGGACGACTGCCTGGCTCAGCGAGGTGTTGAAGATGTCAGTTAGGACATCTGTCAGCTGTGCAGCACAGTCTCTCAGTACACGGCCAGGTATGTTGTCTGGACCCGCAGCCTTGCGTGGGTTAATCCTAGATAGGGTTTTCCTTACGTCAGCTGGAGACAGACAGAGCACCTGGTCGTTGGGAAGTGTGGGTAGTTTTTGTGCAGGTGTGTCATTCTGCATTTCAAACCGTGAATAAAAGAGGTTGAGTGCGTCTGGGAGGGATGTGTCTTCATCGCAGGCCTGTGGCAGGGGCTTGTAATCAGTGATGGTCTGAATGGCTTGCCACAGACTCCGCATGTCTTTGCTGTCAGTAAATTGATTATTTATTTTTTGTGCATACAAGCGTTTTGCTTTCTTGATGCCATGGGACAGATTGGCTCTTGCTGTTTTGAAGGCTGCTTTGTCTCCTGATCTGAATGCATCATCTCTGGTCTTGAGCAGCCCACGAACCTCAGCTGTCATCCACGGCTTCTGGTTTGCACGTGTGGTGATGGTCTTGGTGACTGTCACATCATCAATGCACTTTTTGATGTAAGCAGTCACTGTTTCTGTGTATTCATGCAGGTCTGTGTGGTTGTTGTAGGTGGCCGCCTCTCTGAACATGTTCCAGTCTGTGCACTGAAAGCAGTCCTGTAGTGCAGAGGTAGCATCATCTGGCCATACTGTGATCTGTTTTTGAACCGGTTTGGCAAGTTTCAGAAGTGGTCTGTATGCTGGGATTAGCATAACAGAGATGTGGTCCGAGTATCCGAGGTGGGGGCGGGGTTCAGCTTTGTAAGCGTTTTTTTCT
Source organism: Cirrhinus molitorella (assembly GCA_033026305.1). Taxonomy (NCBI): domain Eukaryota; kingdom Metazoa; phylum Chordata; class Actinopteri; order Cypriniformes; family Cyprinidae; genus Cirrhinus; species Cirrhinus molitorella. The sequence goes on along the minus strand of CM065138.1, from coordinate 15,731,368 downwards.
GTTGTGTAAACCAAGTCCAGAGTGTTGTTTCCCCTTGTTGCAAAGTTCACATGTTGGTAGAACTTTGGCAAAACAGTCTTTAAGTTCGCGTGATTAAAGTCACCGGCTATGATGAAAAAGCCGTCGGGGTTATTTGTTTGTTGTTCGCTGATGGCGCTGTACAGCTCGCGAAGCGCGTCCTTAGTGTTTCCACACGGCGGGATGTAAACCGCGACAATAACAATGGCCGTGAACTCCCGCGGCAGATAGAACGGCCGACACTTCACAAACATAAATTCCACCAGCGACGAGCAGTGTTTTGACACTAACACAGCATTGTTACACCATTCCTTGTTGATGTAAACACACAAGCCTCCCCCGCGAGTCTTACCAGACAGTGTTGTATCTCTGTCCGCTCGGTAGCAGGTTAGCCCGTGCAGCTGAATGGCGGAGTCCGGGGTGTTGTTGTTTAGCCATGTTTCCGTGAAAACAAACGCACAACAATTCCTTTCCTCGTGCAGTGTAGAGCGACTGAGTTGAATTAAATCCAGTTTATTTTCCAGCGAGCGAACATTGGAGAGCATGAGTGTTGGAAGAGCCGGTCTGGTGGGGTTAGCCCTTAGCCTAGCTCGTATACCTCCGCGCTTGCCGCGCTTCTGTCTCCTCTCACACCGCCGGCGCCTCCGCTTTGTGTGGGTGGCGTCAGTGGGCAAGTCCGTGGTCTCGGGGTTCGGCTTTAGGATTTAGGGTTTGAGCCCTTTACGATATGCCGCCAGGAGGGCGATCTGATTCCAGCCGCTGTTGGCGGCGAGTGCTCGAAAACGCAAGGTATATTCTTGAATGGAAGTATTACCTTGACGCAGGGTGATTAGTTCATTGTGCACAGAGAGGGGTGTGAGTGCCACACCAAACACTTCTTTGAAGTGACTGATAAAAGCGTTGTGTGATGACAAAGATGGACTTCTTGCATTCCAGAGCGCCTCCGCCCATTGAAGTGCTCGTCCAGTGAGGAGGGAAATCATGAAGGCAATCTTGGAGGTTTCGTTAGGGAAACTATGTGCGTTTGCTTCGATATAGAGGGAACTCTGAAGAAGAAAGCCGTTACAGCTGCTGTCACGGTCACACACAGAGGAGAGAAGGCAGGTATTACTTTGTGATCTTTATTGTGGTATTTGAACACTTCAAATAGGTGAAACAGGTAAGTAGTGCATCGAGCAGAGGGTTTTCTCAAACACAGTCCAACAGGTGAGTTCAAGTTCATAGCAATCACCAACGTTAGCAAAAGTCACTTCCCTGAGTTCGATGTGATATATGTCCACAGGTTCACAAAGAGAGTCCACGGAGGAGCACAGGAGAATCATGCACAAACGGGGAGAAAATCCACAGAGCAGTGTCCTGGTAACTTCGATTCCAGCCGGTGAGTAAATGACAAAGGTAAGTATTTATAAAGAGTGGTGATTGCCGGTGCAGGTGTAGGTGATTAGTATTCTGGTGATGGTGCACGGGTGTGGCGTGTTGGGGATTGGCTGGATGGTGACTGGCTGTGGTGACTGGGACTAAGGGAACGTGCTGAGGGCGTGACAATATGTATTGACCCACCATCTGGATATGAACTGGATCAGGGAACTGCAGTGGCCAACTGTTCAGGATTCATACTGGATCTGACCTCAGAATAAGCAGGAGACAAACAATATTACCATAGATTCCATTCTTCTTATGATGCAGCAAGTGCATCAGGTGTTATGGGAAGTGTTCCCGGTTCCGGTTGACCTAATTAATGCAGCCTAACAATCCTTTAACGGATTTGAATATAGAAATGTGTTAATATGTTACGTGTAAGCCAGGTTAAAGAGATGGGTCTTTAGTCTAGATTTAAACTGACTGAGTGTGTCTGCCTCCTGAACAGAATTAGGTAGATTGTTCCATAGTTTTGGCGCTAAGTAAGAAAATGATCTACCGCCTGCAGTTGATTTTGATATTCTGGGTATTATCAGATTGCCAGAGTACTGAGAACGCAGCAGGCGTAAGGGACTATAATGTTAAGCATATAACATTGAGCGTGCGGAACAACAACCCAATAAAGCATTGCAATAATCTATCCTGGAGGTCATGAATGCATTAATTAACATTTCTGCATTTGAATTTAAGAGCATAGGTCATAATTTCGCTATGTTTTTAAGATGGAAAAATGCTGTTTTGCAAATGCTAGAAATGTGGTTTTCTAAGGAAAGATTGCTATCAAAGTCCAGAGGTGACTGGGGCTCCGAAGTGAGACCCAAATGTCAGTATCGACATAATGTTGAATGTGACTGACTGAATGGGAACTTAATCTAGGCCGTTAAATTGACCTGAGGTGTAACAATTTGTGCCATATAGCCTCATTACCACTATTAATTTATAAAAAAAAACAAATTGTCATTACAACTCAGTTAGGTTCTTATGACTCAATTTACATTTCACTTTTCATTCATTCCATTCATTTTCCTAATTTTTCATACCTTTATTATGATTTTTTTCATAATAATATGTAACTATGTAACTATAACCGTTATGTAACTATATTCATATACATTCACACTCAAAACACATATAAATAAATAAATATACAAAAAAATAACCAATATTAAAGTGACTTGTGCATTTCTTTGCAATAATGTGAACAGTCCATCCTTAATCCTTAAAATGGTAAGGATAACTATGAAAAAAACCAAGCCTAAAAGCAGGAATTCAGTTCACATATGGCTGTTGGGTAAAAGCTGTTTCTGAATGGAGGTGCAAGTTTTTAAAACCCTGTAGCGTGTTGTCCTTGATAATAGTACAGGCTCTACTATGACAGCAACGCCTGTATATGTCCTCAAGGGGGGTCAGTGGAAGTCCAGTAATCTTTTCTGAGATTTTAATAACCCTTTGAAGTGCAGCTCTTTCAGCCATTGAACAATTTCCATTCAAGACTGTAATGCAGTATGTTAGTATACTTTCTACCATACAGTGGTAGAACAACTTCAACAGTCTGGCAGAGAGATGGGCCTTCCTCAAAGTTTGTAGAAAGTGAAGTCTCTGTTGGGCCTTTTTGACCAAAGCAAAATTCTTTTGGAGTAAATGAAGAAAACATACATACTGTTTACTGAAACAAGACCACATACAGTATAAGTAGTAAATGAGTAAAATGATTGTGGAAATATTCTCGACCCTAAGTGAATTTATCCAAACTAAGAAAGTCAAAAAGTGTTAGGTTGGGCCTTCTGTTCCCTACATTTTAAAATGCTGTTTGATAGGTTTGATTATTAAAATGCTACTTATTAATTTATACAGTGTTCCAACATGATAGTTGTACAACTTAAAGGATTGGATCAGTTGACAACATCCTCAGGCTGTGTGTTCATTAGATTCACAACAGATTTTTTTTTTTTTTTTGTACAGTTTGTACATACATTACTTCAGAAATATTAATGTTAAAATCACATAGTGTTTCTCACAGTGTCACAAACCATTAAAACCCAGCTGACATTTTGCATGTGTCAGCTTTAAGTTTTGACCCTTTTCAAAGCATTTCCCCTTGCTGTAACACAAGAAGGGAACACTCTTGTGCGTACTGCTCTAATATTTAACCCATAGATCAGAGGATTGAACACAGGTGGGACTATCACCAGTTCTAGAGCCAAAAAATTACGCAAACTCTCTGGAATGTCATTTGCACCGTACCTGCTATACATACTATCAAAAAGAATAGCAAAAGTGAAATTTATCAGTGATAATACATGTGGCAGACATGTTTGCCAGAATTTCCTTCTGCTTTCTAAAGATGCTTTACATGCAGAGATCAGTTTAAAGTAGGACAGTATGATAAGAACTATAAAGCTAAAAAATATAACAGTAATTGCATATCCAAAGACATTATTAACAAAAGATGATACACAAGCCAGTTTTACAATTGACCAGTTGTCACAATATAACTTGTCAATGTGATATTTACAAATAGGTCTCAAGTTGGATAAAAGGGCTGCTGTAAGGCAAAAGCAGTTGGGAATAATCCAGGAGAACAGAATTAATTTCACACAGGTGTTTTTAGTTAATTTGGAATGATAGTCTAACGGTTTGCATATGGCTACATATCTATCATAAGCCATCACTGTTAATATTGTGATCTCAGAAAGTAAACAGCTGTAGATAACATAGGTTTGCAGAGCACACATATGAAAGGAGATCACATATGAATCCAATATTAAATCAGACAAAATTTTAGGGTAGAATCCTGAGGCTCCATAAACTCCATTTATACACACATGACACAAGAATATGTACATTGGTTCATGAAGAGCTTTCTCCATTATAATGACCATAACAAGACGAATATTAATTGACAGTAAAAGGAGATAAAAGGCAAGAAAGCAAATGAAATATACATGCCTATATGATTTAGCTTCTACAGGCACCATAAGTGTCAGTATCACAGGATAAGACATGTTATTCATCATGGTATGGATGATCCCTCAAACCACATGAAACAAATGTCAATGCAATACAAATCATATATATCTCATTATGGTTTAAAATCCACTGCTGGCTGCAGGAACAAAGGTGAGAGTCTCTCACAATTAAACAGATTCAGAGCTGGTTGTGATCTCAGCTGAACGCTGAGGTCTTTTATCATAAGAGATATAAGAGATATTCTGAAATCTCTTGGGTTTAATTATTCACTCAAAACAAGTAAATATGCTCATAGGCCTCCACTTCATTCATTTTTGTATTCATTTAAACACTTGTAATTATTGTGCATTTAATTTTCTAGCATTATACTGCATCTTAATGTTAATATGATACTAATAGTATTCGTTTAAACTACAAATTCATCACGTTTGTGCATCCTCTTAAGCATATTTTAATACTTCATTAGAACATTTTCATTTTTGATAGTTTCTTTATATTTTCCACTATGTGATTGTGAACATTATTTGCACCAGTTAGCATTGCTGTGTGCAGGGATGGATCCTGGCACATGCAAATATATTTCAGATGTCCATTTGATGCTGTGGCTCATGTACAGTGAACATGACTACATACATATTTACTAAACACATGACACATAACACATTTGGCCACTAAAAACTAGTTTGAAAATTGGCAGTATTTACATTTACGTATTTTGCAGTCTTTTGGATTTAAAGTGATTATTGTTGCAAAGTTCATGCATTCCCTGGGAGCTGAACCTATGACTTCAGTGTTGCCACTGCCATGTCCTGTGTTTTTTGGTGTATACAAAGACTTTGGTGTAGTTATATGAGCAATATCACACAAGTAGCTGTGCGATATGGCTACGAGTATGATATGTGTTTATACAACAGTTCGACAGCACAAGTGTTGTAAATAGGCCTACATAAGAAACAACAGTGGACTGTCTTTAAAAACTCTTTTGTGCAAAACTACTTAAATCTCAAGATGACAGTTTAAGTCTCTGTTACTAATTTTACTAAATGTAATTTGTCCTTACATTTTAAAGAATTTGATCTAATGCACTCGACACCACGCTTAGGCTGGGTGTTCATTAGATTCACATCATAGTATAAATATGCTTGTTAAAACCACACTCTTTTTCACACTATGTCACAATTTATAAGCCAAACTAGCATTTTGCATACATGTTTTAGTACATAATTAAGTTTACTCTTGTTGCAACACATGAAGTGAAAACTCTTTTACGCACTGCTCTAATATTTAACCCATAGATCAGAGGATTGAATACAGGTGGGACTATCAACAATTCTAGAGCCAAAAAATGGCGCAAACTCTCTGAAATGTCATTTGCACCATATCTGCTATACATTACATCAAAAAATATGGCAATAGTGAAATTTATCAGCGATAATAAGTGTGGCAAACATGTTTGCCAGAATTTCCTTCTGTTTTCTAAAGATAATTTGCATGCAGAGATCAGTTTAATGTAAGATACAATAATAAGAACTATAAAGCTTGAAAATAAAGCAGTATTGGCATATCCAAAGACATTATTAACAAAACTTGATAAACAAGAGAGTTTTACAATTGACCAGTTGTCACAATATAATTTGTCAATGTGATATTTACAAAAGGGCCTAAACTTTGATAACAAGACTGGTGCAGCTGTCAAGGAGTTTGGAACAATCCACGAGAACAGAATTAATTTCACACAGGTGTTTTTAGTTAATTTGGAATGATACTCTAAAGGTTTGCATATGGCTACAAATCTATCATAAGCCATCACTGTTAATATTGTGATCTCAGAAAGTAAAGAGCTGTAAATAACAAAGGTTTGCAAACTACACAGGTCAGCAGAGATCACATACGAATCCAATATTAAATCAGACAAAAATTTAGGGTAGAATCCTGAGGCTCCATAAACCCCATTTATACACAAATGACACAAGAATATGTACATTGGTTCATGAAGAGCTTTTTCCATGATAATGACCATAACAAGTCGAATATTAAGTGACAATATAAGGAGATATAAGGCAAGAAAGCAAATAAAGTATGCATGCCTATATGATTTAGATTCTTTTGGCACTATAAGTGTCAATATTACAGTATTAGACATGTTATCCATCATGGTATTCAAAGTATGGACAATATGTTAAATATTAAACAATATTAGTCAAAAGTCAGCAAAGCACAAACCAAAGCAGACATTTCATAAAGTTTCAACTTTTTTTCTTAAGAAATAAAGCAGCCACAGTCAGAAAAAAGGAAAACAAACATACATTATCCACAGATGAGTGTTTCACAACCGAAAGCACCGAGTACTTGCTTGGTTTTATATACTGACTTGTCATTAGGGAAATATATACACTATAGGAGACATACAAAAATTTCTTGGGATTAATTTTGTGCTCGTTTTTCACTTCGGAAAAACATTTGGTTTGTTAAAATAAAGGTTAAATTTACTAACAAACAAATATAAGCAAATATACTCATATGCTATCACGTTATTAATTTTTGTATTCATTTTAAAAATACAATATAGATTGTACATACAGCCAGATTAAATAATATTGTAGCCCAGTTTGTGCTGATTGCTGTGTAATCATACTCCATAAAGATGTCTCTTAGAAATTGAAAAAAGTGTCAGGGCATGTCAAAACTTCTCCAGAGCCCCAAAATCCCCTCAGACCCCAAAAGTTTATATTTAGTAATGTGAAAAAGAAAATTTATATTTAGTAATGTGATTTGACTGTACTGACACTTTGCAGGTGTACCCGGGAAACAGGAAAACAGCTGTTTGTTTACATTTTTTCCATCTGGGTTTCCAACTTCAAAGGTTTCCTGGTGTGGTGTGTCCGTGACAGCTATATAATGTTGTTACATTTTTAGGGGCCAAGTACCGAAGGTGCGAAGGCACCTATTGTCTTTGTTGGCGTTATTATTATTCTCGCTTCTTCTTCTTCTTCTTCTTCTTCTTCTTCTTCTTCTTTCGCCGCAAGTCTATGGCAGCCCATAGAACCGATTGCAGGAAAGTTGTTTTGATTTGGCAAACTGATAGAGGACAGCCTCAACATTAACTGTAGCAAATTTGGAGTCTCTGACTCAAACTCTCTAGCGCCACCACTTGTCCAAACTTTCACTTTTTGTATGCTAATAACTTTTGAACCGTAAGGCACAGAAACAAAATTCTATTTTTCTCTGAATCCTTGGCTCATGCCGAGTCGAATGGACATGGCATGAAAATATAAATCATAAGGTTTATTTTTTTCTGTTTTTAATAGTTCGTAAAACCTACTTTTTCAAACTTGTCCTAAACGGTTTGTCGATTTTCACCAAAATTAGCTCAGATCATCTTCAGACCATGCTGGCAAAAAGTTATGGAATTCAAGTCGATTCGACCAACCGTTTTCAAATAACACACAAACAAATACTACGAAAAGTGCGCAAAAATGGATGTGAAGCTATATCTCCGCAACGGTTTGGCGTATTGAGACCAGACTTGGTGTGTTATAACAAGCATGACCTGAGACTACCTGCAGTGTTTCGGCGCAGTGCCACCTAGTGGTCAGGAGATACGAAAAATGGCTATTTTAGCTAATAACTTCTGAATGGTTTGTTCATAAATCACAAAATTGGTGTCTTTAGATTCGGCGCGTCGGCCATTTTGAATTTTCCTGTAAATTGCTGTATCTTAAGAACGCATTACCGGATCATTTCGAAAATAATTACAAAAATGTTCGGCTCCTTGCCCTTAACGTACACAAAAAATTTGGGAGCAAAAGTTATAACGAAATTTTCGAAAAATGCTAATAACTTTTGCTCACATTAGCCTATTGTAATAAAACTTGATATATTCCTTGGATTATGCCAAGAACACCGATACTAATTATGCCAGTATTGGCTGAACTTCCTGTCCGCCATTTTGATTCATGTTGAAAACTTACTTTTTCAAACTCCTCCTAGACCGTTTGTCCGATTTTCACCAAATTTGGCACAGATCATCTATAGACCATGCTGACAAAAAGTTATGAAATTTGTGTCAATACGCAAAACGGTTTTCGTTTAACGCATCATCGAATTTGCTGGAAAGATGCCAAACTGAATCGGAGACTGTATCTCTGCAAAGGTTGGAGATATTTACACCAAAATTTGTATGTGCTGTTGTCACCTCACAATGACCGTGCAACATCAATTTGGTAACAGCGCCACCTATTGGTCAAGAGTAATGAACCATTCATTAACCATTAATCATGCAACTTTCAGAAATGCTAATAATGTTTGATTGCATTAGCCTATTGTCATAAAACTGGTCTCAAAATTTTCCTTGGGTCATGCTGACAACATAAATACCAATTATGCCATAGTAAGCTGAACTTCCTGTCCGCCATTTTGATTCATGTTGAAAACCTACTTTTTCAAACTCCTCCTTAACCTTTGGTTTAATTTTCACCAAAATTGAATCATATCATCCTCAGACCATGCTTATTAAAAGTTATGGATTTCACGTCGATAGACAAAACTGTTTTCGTACAGCTCCGCTACAAATGTTAGGCATGGTGACAAAATCAGTTTGAGGCTATATCTCTTTTAGGCTTTGACATAATTATACCAAACTTTGTGTGTGCCATTGTCACCTCACACAGAACACAACAAAGTGATTTGATTACAGCACCACCTTCTGGCTGAAAGCGATAAGCCATTTAATCCTACTACTGAAAGCTGTATTAATGATTTTTCAGCCATTTCAATTACAACCATCCTATTATGGCATTTATTACTCATTGTTGCATTTGGTCTGATATGCCATGCCATGCTTAGCTCCTCGTTTTGCCGCTTGGATGGCAGCCCATAGAACCGATTCTACCGAAAGTTTCGAACCGAAAGTTGTGAAATTTGGCATACTGATAAAGGAAAGACTGCACAGTCATCATAGCAAATTTGGTGTCTTTAAGTCAGTGTGTGTGTTAATGTTACATCACACAGAACTCACTACATCAATATGATAATAGCGCCACCTATTGGTCAAAAGTGATAAACCATTAAATCATACTACTACAGGTTGTATTTATGATTTTTCCACCATTTTGTCTAAAATCATTCTAAAATTGCTTTCATTACTCATTGCTGCAATTGGTCTCAGCTGCTTGCAGCTATATTTATTTTAGTTTTTGCTTCAGAAGTATTTGGGGGTGGGGGGGGGTTATAATGGTGTTTTGTGTATTCAGAGTTGTTTACAGTGTTAAAGAGCTGGATTCTCATGCTAAACATGACCAAAGTTAGTTTGTTTTTCCGGGGCAGCAACGGAGTGTAGTAAGTGCGTTTGTGTGTTCCCGTCATTTCAGTGACAAATGTTTTATAAACAAGGCCCAAGTCGACGCTGGATTTGCACATTGTTTGCTATTAAAACATGGAGCAGTCCCAGTGATAAAAGACCCCAGTCATGTAAGTACAACTGCATCGGATTTCTGTCTTTTGTTGGAAATCAGCTTGACTCTATAGCTCCGCCCACGGCAAGCCTCCAGGAGATCTGCTTTTTCCGGAGAGAATCGGAAAGCTGTATTTTTCTTTTATAAATATGATGAAACTAAAGACTTTTTGGAGATATTAAGGATGCAGTACTACTACAGTTCAAGATTAACATGAGTGAAACTGTGTATGTTATGTACTCTTTAAATTTTGGCACAATTTCTGTGTGACTTATCAATTAAGCCAGTTTGTGATGGATTATGTTTTGCTGTCATAACATGAATCATCTGGGATCAACTGTGAGAACAGTAATTTTTCCAATAAATTTTATGAATTTTCAAAAATGTTTATGTGAATACATGTATTTGGCACAGTGTTTAACCAGGACCATTAAAATGGATCTTTGTGACAAAAAAAAAAAAAAAAGGTAACAATGTGATTTTTACACCATATAACTTTTTTGACAAGAGCAGGGCACTGAACATAATGTACAGCATAGACATGCGTAAGATATGTAAAATGACACAAGTGATAGTCTAAAGGGTGACATATGGACACATCTATCATATGCCATCACTGTTAAAACTGAAATTTGCAAAGAACAGAGCTGTACATACAGAGCACACATGTGGAAGGAGATCATACATTAACCCAATATTAAATCAGACTGAAATTTAAGGTAAAATCCTGAAGCTCCATTACACACACAATAATTTTACATTAGCACATATATGTTGTGTAGATTTGTAACTCTACAATAATTAATGTACTTAATAAAATGTTAGTCATTTAGATATACAATGCTCCACCATGATAGTCGGGCTGGGTGTTCATTAGATTTCACAACAGATTTTTTTCTCTAGTTTGTACATGCATCACACCATAAATATGCTTGTCAAAATCACTTTCTTTTTCACAGTTCATTGCAAAAGTCAAAACTTAGGATTTTGTACGTATCAGTAGTACACAATGGAGTTTAGATTTTTTGTGAAACATTTACTCTTGATGTAACACATGAAGTGAAAACTCTTGTGCGCACTGCTCTAATATTTAACCCATAGATCAGAGGATTGAACACAGGTGGGACTATCACCAGTTCTAGAGCCAAAAAATTACGCAAACTCTCTGGAATGTCATTTGCACCATATCTACTATACATGATATCGAAAAGTATAGCAAAAGTGAAATTTACCAGTGAAAATATGTGTGGCAAACATGTTTGCCAGAATTTCCTTCTGTTTTCTAAAGATAATTTACATGCACAGATCAGTTTAATGTAAGACACTATGATAAAAACTATAAAGCTAAGAAATAAAACCATAATGGCGTATCCAAAAATATTATTAACAAAAGATGACACACAAGAGAGTTTTACAATTGACCAGTTGTCACAATATAACTTATCGATATGATATTTACAAAAGGGCCTCAACTTTGATAACAGGATTGATGCAACTGTGAAGAAGTTTGGAACAAACCATGATAACAGAATTAATTTCACACAGGTGTTTTTGGCTAATTTGGAATGGTACTCTAAAGGTTTGCATATGGCTACATATCTGTCATAAGCCATCACGGTTAATATTGTGATCTCAGAAAGTAAAGAGCTGTAAATAACAAAGGTTTGCAAAGTACACATGTGAGAGGAGATCACATATGAATCCAATATTAAATCAGACAGAAATTTAGGGTAGAATCCTGAGGCTCCACAAACTCCATTTAAACACATATGACACAAGAATATGTACATTGGTTCATGAAGAGCTTTCTCCATAATAATGACCATAACAAGACGAATATTAATCGTCAATATAAGTAGATATAAGGAAAGAAAGCAAATAAAATATACATGCCTATATAATTTAGTTTCTTTTGGCACCATAAGTGTCAGTATCACAGGATAAGACATGTTATCCATCATGGTATTCATAGTACAGTCCTTCCAATTGCAAGAAATGAACAAATATTACGCAGTAGAACCAAATATAAGACAATATTTGTCAAAGGTCAGTAAAACATATAATTAAAACAGACATTTTATGAAGGATAAATTACCATTGTTGTCTTAGAAAATAAAGTAGCCACAGTCAGAAAAAAAGGAAAATAAATGTACAGTATCCACAGATGGGTGTGTAACAGCTGAAAGTAGTGAGGTCTTGCTGCTTTTATACTTACTGGGTTGTCATTAGGGAAATATATAAGAGACAGACAAAAATTTATTGGCATTAATTATGAGCTCAACACTTTGCAAAACCCATGATTTGTTCAAATTAATAAAGGTCAAATATATTAACAATACATGTGCAAACAGCCCCACATATACTATAAAAGGTACACCCAAGGATTTTGCTCACTTACAGCTCTAATTAAATATAATTATATTTAATTTATTTCTTTAATTTAACGTACTGTTAATAATGGGTTATATACTGCATGTGTATAATAATTCTGTTGTAATTTGAGATTCTTTCTAGGGTGAATTTGACCCTTAACCTGTAATGTGGGTGTCATTTAGGGGTGCGTTCACTTGATACATAGTTAGGCACCTATGGATGCAAGTTTCAACATTAGCAAAATATTTAAATGATTTGGTGTTTCCCAAATCCATAGTTTTAATTAACATTCGCAAACAGGCATTGCAAAGTTGTGTGGTTGGAAATACAGCTCTCGACCAGCGGTTAGAAACATAGTTAGAATAACATATGGAAGAATAAAAGATAGAAAGAATAAACTGATGAGATCAGACAAAGAGTACACTGTAAAAAAATGGCAGTGAATTTAACGGTAAAAGTCTGTAAAAATGCTACAGCAAAACCCTGTTAAATGGTTAATCGTAAGTTCACCTACTATATACGGTAAAAACTGTGCATGTAATTTTACAAGTCAAGTCAGAGTTCTGTCACTTCAGTCTAGTTTATTCATAGTTTCGTGACATAGCCCTGACACTCCCTTCTTGTCTTGTGTACTTCTTGTCTGCATGCATTGTTTCATGTTGGAGCGTGGTGTTCGGATCCCGGCTCTCATGTCTTGTTCAAGTTTTGGTTTCGTGTCGGGGTTCGGACACTCATGCTCCATGTTCTGTCTTGCTGTGGGAGTGTACGGTCTCGGGCTGTGTGCTCCTCTGTCCATGTGTGATTTTTGTGCCTTTTTTCTGTGTCCTGTTCTGTTGCACGCAGCTCAAGAGTTCTTTGCCATGAGGTGACATCCAGTGGTCAGTATGAGAGAACTGTACTTAAAGCACCGAATTTTAACTGCTCTAATACAAGATACACAACTTTGTATGGTCCTGTCAAGCAGACAAAAACATGAACATGATGAATAGGACATGTGGCTTTGCATGGTTAAACAACATACTGATGGTATCACTTAGGGTGTACTCACTTTTGTTGCCAGCTATTTTGACAATAATAGCTGTATGTTGAGTTATTTTTAGAGGACAGTACATCTATACTGCTATACAAGCTGCACATTGACTATTCTAAAATATATCCAAGTTTCATTTCTATAGTATTGTCCCTTGAGAAGATATACTAAAATGGTTGCTGAAATGTGAGGGGTGTAATCACTTTTGTGAGATACTGTAAGTCCATGAGGGAGAGGAGGGTGGGAGGAGCCAGGGGGAAGCCTGGAACAGCAAGAGCCAGATGTTGAACCAGATACCAGCCAGGATGAAGTCCCAGGACAGGGGAGTCGAGGGAGGCAGGAGACATCGAGTTGACTTGACAGATAACACCTTAGTGATAAATGATAGAGACAGAGCCACTGGAGAAGGAGACCCAAGTGTAGCAGACAAGCAGACACAGTGCCAGGGTGACACTGTGTTGGAGGAAGGGCAGGGGCTTTGGAGGGTGTGGAGCTGGAGAATGGGATAATAAAACCATGTCCAAATCCATGGGGGAGAGGAGGGTGGTAGGAACCAGGGGGAAGCCAGGAGCAGGAGGAGCTAGATGTTGGATCAGAGACCAGTCAAGGGAGGGAGGAGACATGGAGTTGACTTGACAGACAACACCCTAAGGATGAGTAACAGAGACAGAGCCATTGGAGGGTGAGACCCAAGTAAAGCCAAGCAGACATGGAGCCAGGGTGACACCGCAGGCCTGAGGGGTCAAGGTGGAGCAGACGGCTTATGCATCTGAGGCAGAGGGATCTGGAAGATCCCGGCAGAGCCAGAGCGACTGAGAACAATGGTATAGCCTGTAGCAAGGAGGAGCCAGACGGAGTCAGAGGGATGGAGTGACGAGGTGAACACAGAGGTGGAATGTCTGGAGACTGGATGGCCTGAGGCAAGACAACTAAACTAAAGCTGGGCTCACACTATGATTTCGGCCACAATTTGGCCGCCTGAGACAAATTTTGAAAATAAAAGATTCCTATAATCCTAGGCTAAAATATGTAGTCTTTGTTTGCTGGTTTGGCTGTTGATCAAATTTTATCAGAAGAAAAGACAAAGTCCTGCAGTGTGACACCTCCAATGACAAACATCAAACTGTCTCCGTTTTTGAAGACAAGCCAGGATCAGAATTAATGCTAGAGATTTCTTTCAACCGCATAAACTCCGGCGCTCCTGTCCACCACGTACGGAAATCATATGATACACTGCCTTTGCTATGATAAACACTGTTTCCACTTGGGTTTGTATAGTGCTGCTTATGCTATTCTTCTTAAATATGCTGCTATTGCCACCATTCATAAACTTAATGATAGCCAACAATCAACAGGTTTTCTTGTGCGCACCTCTATTTAACTTGTCTTGACTGTCGTACAGTTTGACATTAATGACATTGAGATCCCACAGTGTGACATGATCATCATGTTCGCACAATCTGACACAATCGTACAGGACTATTAAAAATTGCACAGTGTGAGCCCGCCTTAACCCTTTCACACGTGAGTTTAAAGTATTCTATCTGAGCCCCCCAGGGTGAGTTTTTTTAGGCGACCGTTATTTTAGAACGTATCGCTTTATTGTTTCCATGGCGACGCGTCATGCTTGTCACGTGGCACACCGCAGCCACAATAGAGCTGTAAGACAGATGGATCGCGTTTATTTCGTTTTTCTTATTTTATTATTCATATTCACAAACGTGCTCACTATATTATGAAACATCTGATATTCCGATTCTGAAATTAGTGCAAGTAAATGTATTTGGAAGTTTAAACACTTTTATAATGACCCTGTTAGTCGCTCTGTGCCGAGTGATGGGCGCCGCCATCCCACGTAGGAGGGGACGTTCTCGCAACCTTGCGCAACGTTCCCTAAAGGTTCTCTAAAGGTGACGAAAGTCTCAAACCTTTACAGAACATTAGGGACATTCCTAAAACGTCCTCTTTTGGTTGTAAAAGTGCTGGTGCTCAATGTTCCTCATATGACTTTAAGGGAACGTTATATTTTGGTTATTTTATGGTCAGATAAGAACGTTATAAAAAGGACATTAAGGTCATTAACAGAACGTTCTCATATGGTCCTCTGATGGTCATATAATAACGTTCCCAATATGACTTTAGGGGAATGTTCTATTTTGGTTATTTTATGGTCAGATAAGAACGTTATAAAAAGGACATTAAGGTCATTAACAGAACGTTGTCATATGGTCCTCTGATGGTCATATAATAACGTTCCCAATATAACTTTTGGGGGATGTTCTATTTTGGTTATTTTATGGTCAGATAAGAACGTTATAAAAAGGACATTAAGGACATTAAAAGAACGTTCTCATATGGTCCTTTGTTGGTCATATAGTAACGTTCCCAGTATGACTTTAGAGGGATGTTCTGTTTTGGTTATTTTATGGTCAGATAAGAACGTTATAAAAAGGACATTAAGGACATTAACAGAACGTTCTCGTATGGTCCTCTGTTGGTCGTATAATAACGTTCCCAATTTGACTTTAGGTGGATGTTCTATTTTGGTTATTTAATGGTCACAAAAGAACGTTATAAAAAGGACATTAACAGAACGTTCTCATATGGTCCTCTGTTGGTCGTATAATAACGTTCCCAATTTGACTTTAGGGGGATGTTCTATTTTGGTTATTTAATGGTCACAAAAGAACGTTATAAAAAGGACATTAACAGAACGTTCTCATATGGTCCTCTGTTGGTCGTATAATAACGTTCCCAATTTGACTTTAGGGGGATGTTCTATTTTGGTTATTTAATGGTCACAAAAGAACGTTATAAAAAGGACATTAACAGAACGTTCTCATATGGTCCTCTGTTGGTCGTATAATAACGTTCCCAATATGACTTTTGGGGGATGTTCTATTTTGGTTATTTTATGGTCAGATAAGAACGTTATAAAAAGGACATTAAGGACATTAACAGAACGTTCTCATATGGTCCTCTGTTGGTCGTATAATAACGTTCCCAATTTGACTTTAGGTGGATGTTCTATTTTGGTTATTTAATGGTCACAAAAGAACGTTATAAAAAGGACATTAACAGAACGTTCTCATATGGTCCTCTGTTGGTCGTATAATAACGTTCCCAATATGACTTTTGGGGGATGTTCTATTTTGGTTATTTTATGGTCAGATAAGAACGTTATAAAAAGGACATTAAGGACATTAACCGAACGTTCTCATATGGTCCTCTGTTGGTCGTATAATAACGTTCCCAATTTGACTTTAGGTGGATGTTCTATTTTGGTTATTTAATGGTCACAAAAGAACGTTATAAAAAGGACATTAACAGAACGTTCTCATATGGTCCTCTGTTGGTCGTATAATAACGTTCCCAATATGACTTTTGGGGGATGTTCTATTTTGGTTATTTTATGGTCAGATAAGAACGTTATAAAAAGGACATTAAGGACATTAACAGAACGTTCTCATATGGTCCCCTGTTGGTCGTATAATAACGTTCCCAATTTGACTTTAGGTGGATGTTCTATTTTGGTTATTTAATGGTCACAAAAGAACATTATAAAAAGGACATTAAGAGAATGTTCTCATATGGTCCTCTGTTGGTCGTATAATAACGTTCCCAATTTGACTTTAGGTGGATGTTCTATTTTGGTTATTTAATGGTCACAAAAGAACGTTATAAAAAGGACATTAACAGAACGTTCTCATATGGTCCTCTGTTGGTCGTATAATAACGTTCCCAATATGACTTTTGGGGGATGTTCTATTTTGGTTATTTTATGGTCAGATAAGAACGTTATAAAAAGGACATTAAGGACATTAACAGAACGTTCTCATATGGTCCTCTGTTGGTCGTATAATAACGTTCCCAATTTGACTTTAGGTGGATGTTCTATTTTGGTTATTTAATGGTCACAAAAGAACGTTATAAAAAGGACATTAACAGAACGTTCTCATATGGTCCTCTGTTGGTCGTATAATAACGTTCCCAATATGACTTTTGGGGGATGTTCTATTTTGGTTATTTTATGGTCAGATAAGAACGTTATAAAAAGGACATTAAGGACATTAACCGAACGTTCTCATATGGTCCTCTGTTGGTCGTATAATAACGTTCCCAATTTGACTTTAGGTGGATGTTCTATTTTGGTTATTTAATGGTCACAAAAGAACGTTATAAAAAGGACATTAACAGAACGTTCTCATATGGTCCTCTGTTGGTCGTATAATAACGTTCCCAATATGACTTTTGGGGGATGTTCTATTTTGGTTATTTTATGGTCAGATAAGAACGTTATAAAAAGGACATTAAGGACATTAACAGAACGTTCTCATATGGTCCCCTGTTGGTCGTATAATAACGTTCCCAATTTGACTTTAGGTGGATGTTCTATTTTGGTTATTTAATGGTCACAAAAGAACATTATAAAAAGGACATTAAGAGAATGTTCTCATATGGTCCTCTGTTGGTCGTATAATAACGTTCCCAATATGACTTTAGGGGGATGTTCTATTTTGGTTATTTAATGGTCACAAAAGATTGTTATAAAAAGGACATTAAGAGAATGTTCTCATATGGTCCTCTGTTGGTCGTATAATAACGTTCCCAATTTGACTTTAGGTGGATGTTCTATTTTGGTTATTTAATGGTCACAAAAGAACGTTATAAAAAGGACATTAACAGAACGTTCTCATATGGTCCTCTGTTGGTCGTATAATAACGTTCCCAATATGACTTTTGGGGCATGTTCTATTTTGGTTATTTTATGGTCAGATAAGAACGTTATAAAAAGGACATTAAGGACATTAACAGAACGTTCTCGTATGGTCCTCTGTTGGTCGTATAATAACGTTCCCAATATGACTTTAGGGGGATGTTCTGTTTTGGTTATTTAATGGTCACAAAAGAACGTTATAAAAAGGACATTAAGAGAACGTTCTCATATGGTCCTCTGTTGGTCGTATAATAACGTTCCCAATGTGACTTTAGGTGGATGTTCTATTTTGGTTATTTTATGGTCAGATAAGAACGTTATAAAAAGGACATTAATGATGTAAACAGAACGTTCTTATATGGTCCTCTGTTGGTCATATAACATTACCAATATGTCTTTAGGTGGATGTTCTATTTTGGTTATTTTATGGTCACATAAGAACATTACAAAAAGGACATTAAGAACATTAAAAGAATATTCTTAGATGGTCCTTTGTTGGTCGTATAATAATGTTCCCAATATGACTTCAGGTTTATTAATTACAATCAAATAATACAAGTAAATCCTAATGTTGCATTCACACTATATCGTATGATGTGAACGCACCTTTACTATCTGTCATGTCCCAATATTTGTGGACCATTGGATAGCGGTTTAAACCAATCACAAATGTCCTGGGCAGTATACGCCCCTATAGCGGGAGCAAAGGGGAGGGACATTCACCTATCCCAGCATCTGTTGATGCAGACTGAGGACATTTGGCGGGCTTTTTGCAGCAAGCAGCAACAGCTTCTATGGTGAGTAACGTTATGTTTGCTAATTTGATTGTATGTCAGTCAAGTACTACTTCATCTCAGATTGTAACATGTTATGTTGATATGTTTAGTGAAGGGGGTCCCAACCTGCAGACTTTAGTTCCAGACCTGCTCCAGCCACAGCTGTCTGAAATTATGAAGTGCTACCTAAGAGATTAATTAGCTGCTTCAGGTGTGTTGGATCAGGGTTGGAGTCTCTTGATGTGTGTGAAAAGTTCTTAAACTTTTTTTTTTGACAAGATTTCAATTATTAGGTCTGAGATTGTTAATTACAATTTAGATCTGTCAGTTTCCCCTCTGTGTTCTGCCATCTTCACTCACTTTGAACCATTATCACTTGCTGCATTGGCTGATATTGTGGGTCGGTTGAAAACAATTAATTTGTCCTGGTGATAGGATTCCATCATTGCTTTTTAAAAAAGCTTTTGATATTATTGGGTCTAGTCTTCTAAAACACAAGTCTGGTCACTGGCACGGTGCCCCTTTCTCTGAAACATGCTGTGGTTCAGCCTCTTCTTAAAAAGCCAAATTTAGATCAAGAGATTTTGTCTAATTTCCGTCCAACTTCTAAGTTGCCATTTCTAGCGAAGGTTCTTGAAAAGTCTGTTTTCAACCAATTACAGAGTTTTCTGGACCAAAATTTGGCTCTAGAAGTGTTTTAATCAGGCTTTAAATCCAATCATATTACAGAATCTGCTCTTTTAAGAGTTTTAAATGATATTTTTTTATTTAGTGACTCTGGTCATTCTGTTGTCATTTTATTATTAGATCTCACTGCAGCCTTTGACACCATAGATCATGAGATTTTAATTTCACATCTTGAGAATGTTGTAGGCATCCATGGTACTGCTTTAGCTTGGTTTAGATCATTTTTGGCAAATAGAATTTTTCTGCTAACCTACTGTAGGCCAGACCTTTTCTTCACTTGCTCCATTGACTTGTGGAGTTCCACGGGGATCTATAGTTGCTCCAATGCTATTTGCCCTATATATATTACCACTAGGATCTATCTTTCGCAAGTATGTAATTTCCTTTCATTTCTTTGCATATGACATGCAAATATATCTGCCTGTGGGAAAAAATACTGCGACAACATTGGATTCCCTTAGAGTCTGTTTATGGGAGGTTAAAGTCTGGTTATCAAATAACTTTTTTAACTTAAATGAAAGCAAAACCGAACTTGTGTGTTTTGGAGAATCTGCTATGAGTGATCTCTCTAGTCTAGGAGAGTTGTCTTCCTACTATAAACCAGTGGTTAGAGATCTTGGGGTAATGTTAGATTCCTCCTATATTTTGATAAACATAAACTCCATGGAGAAATCAGCATTTTTTTTATTTAATACTACTGACTAAGGTGAAACCATTCGTATCTTGTAAAGATCTGGAGATGTTGATCCATGCTTTCATGTTCTCAATACTTGACTATTGTAAATCACTCCATATTGGCGCTTCCCAAACATCTTTGAGGCAACTGCAAGTAGTCCAAAATGCAGCAGCCAGACTTTTATCTGGGACCCGTAAATTTGATCACATCTCTCCCACTTTGGCCTCTTTGGGTTGGTTACCAGTTTTAGCCAGAGTTGATTTTAAACTTTTCATTTTTGTTTATAAGAGCCTAAATGGATTAGCTCCATCATATCTTTCTGAGCTTCTTCAGGCCTATAAGCGCCTTAGATCTGCAGACAAAGTGAAGGGGTGATAGGGCCTTCTCAGTAGCTACCCCCAAATTATGGAACAACCTACCACTTCATATCAGATCTGCTCCTACATTAGGCTCTTTTAAAAGTTTAAAAATGCACTTCCTCTCTATAGCCTTTGCGAGTGAAGAGGGTTGAGTTTTTGTTTTGTTTTTTTATGGTTTCGTGTCATTGTTTCATGTTTTTTTTTTTTTTTTACTAAAATGTTTTATTAACGTTTGTACAGCACTTTGGTGCAACTCTTTGTTGTTTGAATAGTGCTATAGAAATAAAAATGAACTGAACTGAACTGATCTCCAGGAACAGGGTTGGACACCTCTGGTTTAGTGGATTTGCATACTTTTAAGCACAACTGGTAACTAAAAAGTAAGTGAAGTGATTTGTAAATATTGTTATTTATGCTTTTTTTTCAGGCAGCAGAAGAACAACTGTGCACATCTCTTGAAGATAGAACCAGTAACTGATACACACACTGACACTGTACAGAATTAAGCATTCATATAAATATCTTGCTGTAGTTACTTTTTCCAAGTATTATGACATATTTTGATTCTGTGTACGTTTTCATGGCAATAAAGCCAATTTGAATTAAATTAAATTGATTAAGCTCTCTCTCCTTCTTCTCTCCCTTGTTGCTTGAATTGGTTCTACAGACCTAGTACCACTGTAAACAAAGTACTGCAGTAACATTGAAATTTGATCCCCTAAAGTTTTCTTTAATGTTACTAAAGGTTCTAAAAATATTCAGAAATATGATAGAAGGACCTAAATAGAACCAGAAATTTATTTTCAAGGTTAGTCCCCTACAAGGGCTTTAAAATATTATGGGAATGTAGTTTAGAGAACTAGAGGGAATGTCCCGAGAACATCCTGAATGTTTTGTGAAGGTCCCCCAAATGATGTCCTCCAACCCTTTAAAAAACTCCACATCATGACCTTCTCAGAACGTTGTGGGAACATTACTAGGCAACGTCCTTAAAACCAGCAGGGACATTTTGAGGACGTTCTGGAAACGTCAAACTTCATGGTGCCCTAAACGTCCTAAGAACGTCTTGAATGTTCTGTGAAGGTCCCCCAAATAACGTCCTCCAATCCTTTAAAGAACTCCACATCATGACTGTCTCAGAACATTGTGGGGACGTTACTAGGCAACATCCTTAAAACCAGCAGGGACGTTTTGAGGACGTTCTGGAAACGTCAAAATTCATGGTCCCCTAAACGTCCTGAGAACGTCCTGAATGTTCTGTGAAGGTCCCCCAAATAACGTCCTCCAACCCTTTAAAGAACTCCACATCATGACCGTCTCAGAGCGTTATGGGGACGTTACTAGGCAACGTCCTTAAAACCAGCAGGGATGTTCTGAGGACGTTCTGGAAACGTCAAACTTCTTGGTCCCCTAAACGTCATGAGAACGTCCTAAATGTTCTGTGATGGTCCCCCAAATAACGTCCTCCAACCCTTTAAAGAACTCCACATCATGACCGTCTCAGAACGTTATGGGGACGTTACTAGGAAACGTCCTTAAAACCAGCAGGGATGTTCTGAGGACGTTCTGGAAACGTCAAACTTCTTGGTCCCCTAAACGTCATGAGAACGTCCTAAATGTTCTGTGATGGTCCCCCAAAAAACATCCTCCAACCCTTTAAAGAACTCCACATCATGACCGTATCAGAACGTTATGGGGACGTTACTAGGCAACGTCCTTAAAACCAGCAGGGATGTTCTGAGGACGTTCTGGAAACGTCAAACTTCTTGGTCCCCTAAACGTCATGAGAACGTCCTAAATGTTCTGTGATGGTCCCCCAAATAACGTCCTCCAACCCTTTAAAGAACTCCACATCATGACCGTCTCAGAACGTTATGGGGACGTTACTAGGAAACGTTCTTAAAACTAGCAGGGATGTTCTGAGGACGTTCTGGAAACGTCAAACTTCTTGGTCCCCTAAACATCATGAGAACGTCCTAAATGTTCTGTGATGGTCCCCCAAATAACGTCCTCCAACCCTTTAAAGAACTCCACATCATGACCGTCTCAGAACGTTATGGGGACGTTACTAGGAAACGTCCTTAAAACCAGCAGGGATGTTCTGAGGACATTCTGGAAACGTCAAACTTCATGGTCCCCTAAACGTCATGACAACGTCCTGAATGTTCTGTGATGGTCCCCCAAATAACGTCCTCCAACCCTTTAAAGAACTCCACATCATGACCGTCTCAGAACGTTATGGGGACGTTACTAGGCAACGTCCTTAAAACCAGCAGGGATGTTCTGGAAACGTCAAACTTCATGGTCCCCTAAACGTCATGACAACGTCCTGAATGTTCTGTGATGGTCCCCCAAATAACGTCCTCCAACCCTTTAAAGAACTCCACATCATGACCGTCTCAGAACGTTATGGGGACGTTACTAGGCAACGTCCTTAAAACCAGCAGGGATGTTCTGAGGACGTTCTGGAAACGTCAAACTTCATGGTCCCCTAAACGTCATGACAACGTCCTGAATGTTCTGTGATGGTCCCCCAAATAACGTCCTCCAACCCTTTA
The DNA here is from genome assembly GCA_033026305.1 of Cirrhinus molitorella. Classification (NCBI taxonomy): domain Eukaryota; kingdom Metazoa; phylum Chordata; class Actinopteri; order Cypriniformes; family Cyprinidae; genus Cirrhinus; species Cirrhinus molitorella. The sequence goes on along the minus strand of CM065138.1, from coordinate 15,708,332 downwards.
AAGAACTCCACATCATGACCGTCTCAGAACGTTGTGGGGACGTCACTAGGCAACGTCCTTGACACCAGCAGGGACGTTCTGAGGACGTCCTGGGAACGTAACATTTCTAGCGGGGATGTTAGTCACGCTGAATCCGAGCGGTAACACGCAAATTCATCCTCTCCTCCCGAAAGACGTTAAAGTAAGTCTCCGATGAGCTAGGAGAAGAGCAGAGTAAACTTTACAGTTACCTACACAAATGTGTATATGATATTAATAAAACATGTCCTCAGATTATATTTGTAAGATCATTATTGCCACTTCCATAGACAGCAGTGTGTGTTTTACAAACTATAAATGTATGGTTTTGCTAGTACTTATGTGTATTTAAATGTGTGGAACCTAAAATAAGCATTATATGGTTGAAAACACTTAATAGTTGTAATAATATGACAAGAGCTCAGCGCGTCCGATCTGCCTCAGCGCCAAATCGGATTTGAATTCAGCAGCTGATCACGTGATGCGCTCAACGTTCGAATCACACTGGTGTGATCGTATGCTCCAGGGACCAGCCAAGACTGATCACACCGGTGTGATCGTACGCGTCAAAGGGTTAAGGCCCCATTCACAGGAACACAGGTTTTTGCAACCTTTTCCTATTACGCAGATTTCACACTGCACGCATAAGCAGGACGTAAGCAGCGCATATTTTTTTTGGCACCCATATTAACAAATGAGAGCATTCACACCGCCTGCAGTGGCGGCGCGGCAGCGTGGAGCAGGAGCAGAGCAGAAGCGGCAGTGCTGTGATCGTTTCGGAGCCGAGTCTATTTTTGCTGTTGCCGCTTATGTTGGATTAAAGTCATAGCACATTGTTTTTTACCAAATGACCAGACCAAATTAACCTGATTAACATGATTAAATAACAATTTCAACATAAAATCATGTAAGTGAGTTTCGTGTTTCACAATCGGGGGTAAAAGGCTCACCAGCATGGGGCAAAAGGAACACAGTATATACTTTAGCTAAAATAATGTGTTTTTTTTTTTAAATAATGTCTAAGTTAGTTCTTGTTCAGAACAATCACATTAACAAAGTTTGTGCTATTTTCTGCTTATTTTGCTAAATAGAATCAATCAATAAATATAGGCTGCTGTCATTAAAATATGTTAATATAAAAATTGCTAGGAGCAGTCATCAGGGGGCGGAGACAATGACAAGCTGTATGGTCATGTAAAAAAGGAATAAAAAACAAATATCTATTCTGACTATAGATATGTAAGGGACAAACGATCGTAACCATGAATATTAAACGTACTGAGACATGCTGCCACAACCGGCGGGCGAAGGAGCTCCCGCCGGAGCACAGCCACGAACTACTCCGGCCTAGTCCGGACTGCGGGGCAAGGAGAACCTGAGTACCAGGTGGAACTACTGGGAATATAGCACACGGATCCCAAGGGAATGGTGCAGCAAGCCGACACCGAGCCGGTCCGTCCCACCAGAAACCTGATTTTATTTAAGTTAACACACGGGAGGACACAGACTCAACGTGGAGGTTGTAAAACCGTGCAAAAGATATTTGGTGTCGCCCACCCACAGCTCTACAGATGTCTGCTAGAGAGGTGCCATGCGCCAGCGCATAGGTGGAGGCAACACTCTGGGTGGAGTGAGCTCTAACTCCTAGGGGGCACGGCTCACCTTGGGCCTCATACGCCAAGGTGATGGCATCAACCATTCAGTGGGCCAATCTCTGCTTGGAGACGGCATTCCACGTACACACGCAGGGCGAGGGCAAGACACAGCAACGCTAAGGCCGGGTCTGCCCCCGCCTGGGGCAGTACTTGCAGGTTCACCACCTGATCCCATGTAGCCAGGTCGGGTCTCAATACTACATGAGAATCCACCGGACCAAACTCGAGGCACGTATCGCTGACAGAGAATGCATGTAGGTCCCCTAACCTCTTCATGGAGGCGAGCGCTGTCTTAAGAGACAAGAATTCCAGCTCCTACTCCATCCCAAGAAAAGAGATACTTTGCACGGGGGAAAGCTTGCTCTTCTCTCGGTTGACCCGAAGCCCCAGATGGCTGAGATGCCAAAGCACCGGGTCCCTGTACTCGCACAACTGGGGGGGTGGCGCGGCGTTGCCACGGAGCCCACACCCACATACAAGTCATCCAGCCGAGAACGCTCAGGTGAAGATGCTCTGGGCACCTCCAACCCGATGTTCTTGGCCGCACGGATGAATGAACGGCAGACCCGCAGAGTGGCCATGGACATACTCCCGCAATGAGGGCATGTACCATCCACAAAAGCCTGCCTCAGCGTGATCCCCAAACACGAGAGGCAGTGATCATGACCGTCGACAGATGTCAGGAAACTACCACATCCGGAGAAGCATGGTCAAAAAAGAAGCCCCGAAGGAATTTTTTTTTCAACTGCTAGAAATTGTTCTTTTAGATTTGATGGGACACTCCTGGAGTGCCCAGGGAGGTCCGAGGCTCGTAGCACTCGGCAGGCTCGCTGGATGCACAGACCGGCTTCTTCTGGGTACTCAGGAGCAGCGGCAGAAGATCAACTCGATGGTTCTCAAAGGCGGAGCAGCAATCAGATGATCCCACAGCAATCTCTTTCAATGAAGATTGAGGTGATTGGTCTGAAGGGGAACTCCAGTTGCAGTGTTGTCATGTATAGCCTGTGAAACATGGCTTTACGGTTTAGGGATATATCGCCACCTGTTGGTTTGGCATGCTCTTGATAGTGCTGACAGTTCAGCAGCAAGTTACATTGTTGTTCATGAAACATACCCCGGTTTGGTAATTTTTCTTCAAATTAGTCTGAAGATCCTGCTCAACAATTTTTTTTTCACTCCAAAATTTTACAAAAATAATTGTTAATGTTGACTTTAATGGTGTGAAAATAGTCAGTGTGGTTCAGCTGATTAAAATAAAGATTTAAAAAATCGAATTTTATTCACATATCACCCGAGACGGTATTGACTTATTAATAGTGGGGCATCTATTATTTACTCTAGTTTATTACAGTATCAAGTTTATTTATTCATAACATTTCTTACATTCATAAAATCCTTGTGTACAGTTTGAGGATACAAGGGACCTCATGAACAATAAAGATTACATTTTTAAATTATATTATAAATTATACTAATTAAAAGTACATTATGAACTTTTATTCAATCTAACTAAAAAAAGAAGGATAAATTGCACAAACAATAACAGTGTTAAGCTATGAAAGAGAGGGTTCTAGTTATTTTTAAACAAATCTTTTAAGCCATATTTTTGGTCTTTAATAAAAATACATACAAAAATATTATATACATATACAACATTAGTAATACGCTTAAAAAAACACATAGGCTTACTTTTTCACATTTTAATCACAATTCATTTAAAAAATCTAAGTGTTTTAGCATGTCTGTTTTAGAAAAGTACAGATAATAATAATTATTATGTTTTACATCTTTTTGGTGTATGTGAAACATTCACTCTTGATGCAACACATAAAGTAAAAGCTCTTTTGCGCACTGCTCTAATATTTAACCCGTAGATTAGAGCATTAAACACAGGTGGGACTATCACCAGTTCTAGAGCCAAAAAATTACGCAAACTCTCTGGAATGTCATTTGATCCATATCTGTTATACATGAAATCAAAAAGCATAGCAATGGTGAAATTTATCAGTGATAATATGTGTGGCAAACAGGTTTGCCAGAATTTCCTTCTGTTTTCTAAAGATGCTCTACATGCAGAGATCAGTTTTATATAACATATTATGATAATAACTTCAAAGCCAGAAGACATGAAAGCAACAATATATCCATAGATATTATTAACAAAAGATGATGCACAAGACAGTTTTACAACTGACCAGTTGTCACAATATAATTTATCTATGTGATAAGCACAAAATGGTCTCGTATTTGATAACAGGGTGCCATTAAAAGCAGAAAGAGTGGGAACAATCCATGAGAACAGAACTAATTTCACACAGGTGTTTTTAGTCAATTTGGAATGATAGTCTAAAGGTTTGCATATGGCTACATATCTATCATAAGACATCACTGTTAATATTGTGAACTCACACAGTAAAGAGCTGTAAATAACAAAGGTCTGCAGAGCACACATGTGAGAGGAGATCACATATGAATCCAATATTAAATCAGACAGAAATTTAGGATAAAATCCTGAGGCTCCATAAATTCCATTTATACACAGGTTACACAAGAATATGTACATTGGTTCATGAAGAGCTTTCTGCATGATAATGACCATAGCAAGACGAACATTAATTGACAATATGAGCACATACAAGGCAAAAAAGCAAATGAAATATACATGCCTATATGATTTAGATTCTTTGGGCACCATAAGTGTCAGTATCACAGGGTAAGACATATTATTCATCATGGTGATGTTCCCTCAAATCACATGAAACAAAATTACATAATAAATACAAATTGTACAAAAATAATATTAATAAAAGTTCAGATAAACACAAAAAACAGCTCACATCAGGCTTTGATATCCACTGCTGGCTGCAAGAATGACAAATGAGGGTCTCTCACAAATGAACAGATTCAGAGCTGGTTGTGCTGAACGTTCAGCTGAACGTTGTGAGGTCTGGTTGGTTTTTATACGTCTCTTTTCATTCATGTTCTGAAATCTCTTGGGTTTAACTACTGGCTTAGTAAAGAAGAAAAAAAACTTTTGTTATAATTATAATTTGTTCTAATAAGTGAAATATGCTTTCACTTTTTTCATTTTGGTATTTCAAAAAACTTAAATATGGTATGTTAAAATGGCAGGCTTACTAAATAGATCAAAATTAAAAAAAAAACATTAGTTCATTCTTTTATTTACTGTACGCACACACACAAAAAAACGCACATATAAAGTCGCCTCTCAGATAGCACGCAAATACTGTGAATACTGAATTGAGTTTGTTTTCACAGCTTATTCCGTAAATGTTCTGATACGCACAAAATTGTCAAAATGCTAGTTTTGCCGAGTAGTCCTGTTCACGTAAACCAAGTTGGTTATATCTTAAATCACGTAAACGTTGTGGCCACTATGTGCCCTCAATTTACACTTCTGCTGAGACTGCTAAGCAGCAGACATCTATCCAACAGTCAAAGCAGTATTACATTAAGAAAGTGTGGACACAGAGGAAAACCGCAATGGTGCGATTTGAAATATTTTGTGATATAATGCCTTTGTCATCATTGAGTGCGTTTACATGTGCACGAATAATGCGATTATTTCCAATAATCAGAGTAAGGATTTAATCGCATTATGGTGTTTACATGTCAAGAGCAAACTCTTCACTCCCGTTTACATGCAATTTCCATTAATCCGATTATTCGCTAAGAATTGTGGTTACTTTTTTACCGCTTTTAATGATGGATTCGGAAAGAGTAGGAGTGTTGCTTGCCACTATTTTAATTAATTTACGTCTCATACAAAACGCTTTAGTATGGTTGTACTGCATGCTTCTTCGGCGCAATAAAAATGAGATGGCAATTCACCACAGAAATGTGGCAATGCCACTTCAGCTGGGTTTGCCTATGCTGCCGTCGCGTTACGCGCCGTCTCTGGATGAGGGTGAGGAGTAGAGCCCTGCACAGGCCATAAATATGGGCCCTGGAGTATTTTTTTGTTCGTTAGATGTAAGTTTTTTTTTTTTTTTTTAAGTGACCACGACCTAAAGCGCATGCGGCCGGCCGTCAATTTATACCACGTTTGATTTAGCCTCTTAAATCAACACTTGATCTGTCGGCGCCGATAGCCTTGTGGGCAGTGCGCCGACATATAGCGCCGTTGCGCTACGGGCGTCCCGAGTTCGAATCCCGACTCGGGGACCTTTCCCGGCCCTACCCCCTTCTCTCTCCCACTTCGCTTCCTGTCAGTGGTGATCTGTCCTATAACAATAAAGCCAAAAAAGGCCAAAAATAGATAAATAAAAAAAAAAAATCAACACTTGATCTGACTAAAATTCATAGAAATAAAACACTTCAAGCATATCACAATAGCTTAAACGTTTATCACCACCATCTCAGAACAAAGGCATTTTTGACAAGATGAGCAGGCTGCTGCTACCCAGCAAACATTGGTCCGACGACGACGTCCGAGAAGTTACGTCCTTTACACGTCTAGCTAATAAATCTTTTAAAAAAGAAAATCTTAATGAAATACATGCTCATTTGCTGTTTTACATCTTGTTTAATGACAATTTATATCGAGAAAGTGCCCTGTTGTTAACTGATTGTGAAGCCACTGAATTGTAGTCTACCCAAAATTAATAAAAGTATGTGAAAAATATAAATTAAACTTCACATTGGAAAATATACTTGGAATAGCACTGAGGAAACTGCACAGTTTGAATGAATATAAAGTTTACACATTTTATTGTAGATTTCATTTTTTCTCCTGCCAAACTCGTTTCACACTCCAGTCCAGCAGGTGTCAGAAGAGAGCGTTAACTCATTTCCCTTATCTTTCCACGAGGAGATCGTTAGCATAGTTTTGTTTTTCCTCTCACACAAAAGGTTTAGGAAGTATTAAAAATCTACTACTGGGTAAGTACATTTTGTGGTATTTTATTAATGTGGTTGAGTTTTACTTGTTTGACACGAAGAAACCGAAAATAAATTATGCGCACTGTCAACTGAAACGTAGTTAGAGTATTTTTTTGGCTAAAATTAGCTAGTGTGCTAAAATTTACTAGGGTTAATGCTAGGCTTTATTTACCCTAAAACAAAACTGCTAGCGTGAGTTCGCAAGTATAAAAATCATGAGCGTTACTTGAGTTCTGCTATTTTATCCAGTTAAGCAATCCTCTTGGTGGAAAATTGATACTTTATTGGAAGAAAGCGTATTAATTAAAGGCAAAAAAAAACAAACAAAAAAAAAACATGAATTTGTTACAACTTCAAAGAAATATGTTTTCATTGTAGACATGCAGCATATGATGCATTAAATGTTATTGTTTTCAGATGTAATATAAATGACTGCCATAGTAACCTCAACATTTAATATTACTTGAATGCAAGACTTCACACACTATTAGATATATTTAAATAATAATAAATGCCTGTTTTTGTGTTAAGTTTAATGATGCTGTACTGACTCCGACTGTCTGAAAGACCAAAAACAAAATATCAAAACCTAATGTCAGTGTAAGCAATGAATGACATTCATTACTTGTCACAAGGTTTGTGGATATTGATAAGAATGTAGTTTACAGCACTTTTGTAAAAGTGTATGTTTTAAACATTGTGTGTAGTTGCCATGCTGCACAGTACTGTTAATTTGTAATACTGACTTTACGTTGAAATTGTCTTAAGTAATCATGATTCATTTCTTTCACAGAATCATATCAAGTGCCTTATTGGGAAAATTCAGTATGAGGGATGGTGGCCAACTTGAAAAGAAGCCATTCAAAGGTACACCTTTATACTACGTAATTCAAGGGAAATTTGGCTTTATGGCATTTTAAAAAAACCTGACGTTCCTTGTCTATTATTTATTTGAAAGACCACCTGTCTTTATCAGAGATGTCCTGTTCACTTTCACACAGTTACACACCTAGTTATGAGTCTTTCTCAAGAGCACCATAGTGATACTGAAGAGGAAGGGGACAAATGCTGTGTTTTAAGTAAGGCTGCAAGATAAATCGCATGTGATTGTCATGCGCATCTTGGCAGTAAAGCCGGTTCCATGATTAGTAGTAGATGTCCATTACGTGCATTTAAATCACTGGTATTTAATACACGGAGCTGTAGATCACTTGACAAGCTACACAATATCATGTTCACAATCGCATATGAATCGTATTTGATTGTGAACACAGTATTGCATAGCTCTGTATTAAATGTTGGTGATCTGAAAGCACATGATGATTTACTACTAATCATGGAACCGGCTTTATAGTGCAGCCCTAATTTTAAATAATCTAGCACACATGTAATGCAGAACCTCTTTTATTGACAAATTTTTCTAGACTAAAATAACATGTAAGAATACATATTCTTTTCTCTCAGATGCTGTGAAGAGGTGGAGCCCAAATGCTACGGACGCAGCAATTGATGCAGCAATGGAGGAACACCTGAACCACACTCCAGGAAGAGCTCCAGGAAGAGAAATGAGTCAACTGTTTTGACAGACTCAAAACATTTACATGTGTGTTCACCTCATTTCAGTATTTTTGTTATTTGATTTATTTTAACAGTAATGCAAGACTGTTAGAGGAAAAAATACTGCTACAAGAATTACACTCCTGGGAGAGCTGTTGGTTGTGGACCAACATTTTATGAAAAAAATAAAATTAAGTTCCAAATGTGTACACATTTATCCTGTACTTTTGTTATGTTCTTGTTTGAATAATGGTTGCTTAACATTAATGTAGTCTGCCTTATGTTATGTGTATGCATAGTTAATTATTTGTAGTATATGTATAGTTAGATTTTCAGTAGGTTAGCTATGTATAGGTTTAAAAATTGTTCATGTGTTTGTTTATATTTGTTTATTTATGTAGCACTGTGGTCCAGTGAGGCATGACATTTCGTTCCACTGTATGTCCACACATGTAGCAGAATGACAATAAAGCTCAACTTGACTTGATGTAATATTAGAGAAAATGCCATTGCCACAGACTCAGAGTTAACTACATTCCACTGTTTCTATTGTCTTGTTCGAATTGTAGCTATGTATTTAACAAATGTACTATTCACAGTAAGATGTGTTGTGTTAAATTAGAACACTCTTTATACAAATCATGTGTTATTGTTTGTAATGCTCACGTGGTTAAAACGTTGTATAGACCTTCAGGTCTGACTGGACCGATTTTTGACCTTTTTAGGACCTTTGAGCCTATGTTAAAAAGATGTGTAAATAAAGACATAATTGCCTTTAAGGACGTTACAGAGTGGGTGCGTGAATATTTCATATGCAGGCTTGTACTTGCACATTAATACATTAACAGAAAATATACATCCAGAAGACGACACTTTTAAACGTCCAGGGACGTGTAGAAAAGACGTGTAATTCACGGCCAGAAGACGTCAAAGACGTCGGTTGGATTTTCATTTCGGATACATTTTTCAACCATGACGGGACGTGTAGGACGGACGTCTTTTCAACGGTCATTAAACGTCAAATGTTTGCTGGGTAGCAACGGCATGAAAAGATACAAATAGCCAAATAATAATAAAATGAAAATTCGTTTTTTTTTTTTTTTTTTTATTACATTAATTTGGGAAGTTGTTGGGAGGATTTTTTTTTTGTTTGTTCGTTAAATATGAGTTTGTGTTTTTTTAAGTAGTGAACAGCCGCCAGCGGAAGACTTCTCAGTCTGTTTGATCAATTTGCCTTCTCAAATAAAAAATAAAATCTATAGATTTAAAAGGGTTAAAGTATAAAACAATATTGGTTTAAACGTTAAACAATGTGCGCTTCGTTTGTGCGGAAAGTGGAAGCTAAAGCCATTTCGCAGGACATGGATGCGCCAGCGCCGTCACTTGCATTGATTTCCAGTGGAAGTGATTTTCCGGATCGGCAATACTGCGATTAATGTGTTTACATGCCTGTATATTTCGATTAAAATCGGCATACGCCACCTATGTTAATACGATTATGCTTGCTGCGATTTTGAGCTTAATCGCATTATTTAGATCGAAGTATTGCGTTTACATGAGGTAAAGTTGAATCGCAATATTGTCAAAATCCCATTATAATCGCATTAAGAGGGTCCATGTAAACGCACTCATCGAGTGCGATTAAACTTTACCTCATGTAAACGCAATACTTCGATCTAAATAATGCGATTAAGCTCATAATCGCAGCAAGCATAATCGTATTAACATGGATGGCGTATGCCGATTTTAATCGAAATATACAGGCATGTAAACACATTAATCGCAGTATTGCCGATCTGACCAAAGTGCGCATGTGCACAGGTACCATTGAGTTACAGAATAAATACACATAGCCTATCTTTTGACCGTGCTTTTTTATAGCCATACTAAAAGATCTGTTGTTGCTTTTAGTATGGCTATAAAACTCACACAAAATGATATTCAAACTCACATTAGACACATTTAACTTTGAATAAAGCACATAATCAGTACCTGAGATTATCACTGTCATTAGTTTGAATGTCGTTGTTCCAGCCGCGACGTCGCAGAAATAGAACTCATCCCTAATTTAGACATTTCACGTGTCGCCGTCACGGCTAGTTAGGACAAAAACTCTGATTAACATGGTAAAGATACGTTTTATTGCGTGTTGCGTCGCGTGTAGTTCGGACACAGTGTTAAACATATCTCCTGGAAATCCTGTATAATTCAACCAGTCTGATGACGACTTCGAAACTCCTGAAGTGTTTCCACTTTTGTGTGCCGTATGCATCAGACTTTCAGACTATAGGTACTATGTAGACACTTAGCTATTTGAATAAGATAACCATTGAGTCATATATGGATATATTCACATGTCCTGTGCTGAAATGCTGCACAGAAGAGAGGGGTGGGATGAGCATTAGCTTATTATCATTCAAAGAGAAATGCACCGAAACGCTGTGAACAGAACTGTTTTTGATAAAGTAAAAATGAAGAGATAAATGAAGGTATGTTACAGACATTGCATGAAGGCCCTAAAAAATCATAAGCACCTTCTGAAAATTGGGCATCCAAAGTCCCCTTTAATAAAAAAAAAAAAGGAGAACAGAAAAAAATCACTCACTGCTCTTGAGTGAATAACTTTAGTAAATTTAATTGAAGGGATTAATCTGTATTTATTGATTAATCAAAAAATCATTCCTATATTTGATACTGACCTCTAGAATCTCCAGCATCTAGAATGATTTTAATCAGTTTTTTTTTTCTTTTTTATAGCAGAGGGCTTTCTAAAGTTACATTTTATGGTTTGTTAATTGACATACAATTTTGTATACGCATGTGCACCCCCCAATCTGTTTTTAGATAGTATGATTTTAAAATATAAATATATATTTGTATAACATATGTGTACCATGACATATATGTTAATATATACTCCATATTCTTAAAAAGACTCATTCTTAAAGATCTCAGGGATGAAAATACAATATGCCTTTGTATCAAATCTTACAGTTACAGCCTAGTTTATTAAAAAAAAAACCTAATTAAAAAAAAAACCTGGTAGAGGAATAAAAGGTGCAATAACTTATCTTCGAACCAGAGGTAATTAATCTGAGTTAACTGAATGAAGTTATTTAATACAATATGTAATATAAATCAGGATGGATACAAATCTAAACTGCATTACCTCATTACATGAGTGAGAAGCTTTTCTTTGTTTGCATTATCAACTGACTGATGATACTTGACAGAGAAAACTAAGCATATTTCACAGTAATAGAAGTTATAAATATTTTGGTGTATGTTTTTCAGCATGAAATGACATGAGCATTCCTTCATTTATGCTTTAGTTATTTACAATAAGGATTCAGTATTGTATAAAGACTTTTTAGATAAAATACAATGCAGCAGAATTTCATCATGTTTTTTTCAAGATATTTATACAAGATTTCAAGATTCTGTTGCGGACCTCTTTCAAGTTTAAGCCATAGATTACAGGATTCAAAAGAGGTGGCACAATAATTATTTCTAAGGCCAAAAAATTACGCAGGTCATCTGGAAAATCGCTTGTGCCGTATCTGTTGTACATTGTATCAAAAAGCATTGCAACACTGAAATTAACTAATGAAATTACATGAGGCACACATGTCTGCCAAAATTTTCTTCTGCACTCTAATGATGCTTTACATGCAATGGCAAGCTTTACATAGGATACAATAATTACAGCGAAAATGCAAAAATGAAATGAAATGCTTATTAGTCCATAAATGTTATTGGTGTCAGTTGATTCACATGAGAGCTTTACCATTGACCAGTTGTCACAATACAGTTTATCAATGTGATTTTTACATAATACCAACTTATTCGATAGGATCAGAGCAATGAGTGTTGAAATTAATGGTACAGTCCAACAAACAAAAAGTAGCATGACACAAGAAAATGTGTTCATCTTTGAGTGATAGTCTAAAGGTCGACATATGGCCACATGTCTGTCATATGCCATCACTGCTAATGTAGAATATTCACACTTAATTGAACTGTAGATAACAAAAGATTGAAAAGCACACATGTAAGATGGAATCACATATGAATTCAGTATTAAATCATGTAGGAATTTAGGATAAAATCCAGTGGCTCCATAAATTCCATTTAAACACAGATTGCACAGAAAAATGTACATTGGTTGATGAAGGGCTCTCTCCAAAACAATGACCACACAAAGGCAACTGTTCAAAAACAATATTAGACTATAAATAAAGAAAACACATGTGAAATATAAATGTCTATACGATTTAGAGTCTTGTGGTTCCATCAGGGTGTAGGTTGCAAAATAAGTAATATTATCCATTATCTCTGTATGTTACCACAAAATTAATTGATGAATTTGATTATTTACAATCACCAAATGTTACAAATGAAGAATAACAACTCAATCTTAAATAACTGATAAGCATTGATGTCTTTTATCAAGCTTAAAAATATGATACAAAACTGCTAATACTAGCCAACTATTACCATATTAGAGTCCTCATCTTGCATGTTCACAACTCTCTGTTGCTCTTAAGACAACTTGCATGCTTATAAATGCCTTTTTTTCTGACAGCAAATTCTCAGAGAGATTTGAACGTGTACCTCAGGGATTCATTTATAAATGTTGTTTATCATAAATATGTGATTTTCAGTATACATTTGCATTAGTTTCATTTCTTATGCAAATGTATTAGTGTATTAGTGAATATTAGTGTATTCTGTAACACATGTAAAAGAAAAGTTAAAGTAAACTGGTCTAAAAGTCTAAAAATATACATTGAGACAAACATTCACCGGGCCATTACATAAAAAATTAGTGTCTACTTGTAGTTACGAAATTAAAAAAGAAAACATTAATGTATCTTTTTAATTTAGTCATTTATTATTATTAATAATAATAATATTTGTGTCTGTTTTATAATTGTGATTATATATATATATATATATATATTATAGATTAAAAACAAATAAACAACAACAAAAAACCCAGTAAGGACTCTTAAAGGGATATGAAAAATGCAAAGTACATCATTGCCATGTACATGTACCCTTACTCACCCAATGTCAAATTTTGGTTTTTCCCTCTTGTGCCCATATTTGGTGTTCCAGTCCCTGTTAAGTGTAATCACTATCACCTGTCTGTGTGTAATTAGTGTCCTTTATAAGTTGCATTCAGTCCATTGTCTAATTGTCTGGCATTAAGCTTACTTTGTGTGTGTGTTCCTGCCTTCCTGTCTGTGGGTTACCCTTTGACTTTCTTAGACTAGACTTTGCATTTGATTTAACGTAGTGTTGAGCCGTACCAGAACCAAAACAGTAAGCGGCATGCTTAACCCCCACGTTTATTTTCCATTTTTGTCAGTAGTTGGTTTTTTTTGTTTATTCAACATATCCTTATCCTCCTGCTGGAGCAGGGGGAACGATTTCTCGAGTACCACACCAACAACTTTTTGTCCAACCTCACATGCTACTCGGACAGCTGCCTTTGTTCCTCCTTTCATGCTGGACTGAACTCTACCACCACAGCACAGTTTTCCAAGGATGGTCCTCGAGAGAGCCTCCTCGCCTACATCAAGTGGGTGCTGGCGACACGCGGATCACCTATGTCTATCGAAGTGACGATGACTACTCGAGACCCAGTGCCCAGCCCTCTATCACCCCGCAGCAAAGAGGCTGAGCCCAGGAAATGCCACGGGGGAGAATGACGAGGGAAGCTCCGCCTACCATACCATTGCTGAGCTGACACTGGATGATAAGGACCTGCATCTCATAGACTTTTCCTCAGATATCATCATAACCACAAGACAAGTTTTTCCACCTACCTTCCCTCTTTTGCCTTCTCCTGTCTGCCATGCTGCGTCAGCCATACCACCTCTGTCTCCTTCCATTGGCATCATGGCCCCTCATCCTCGCCTTCAGCCATAAGTCCTGGACTCTGCTTTAGCCCTCCGACCCAGCAGCTCCACTGTGCCACCAAGCTCCCTCGTCTTCACCGTGGCCTGTCAGTCCATCAGTTCCGCCGGGCTCCCACGTCCCTCCGGCTCCACCTTGGTCTGTCGTTGACCATCCGCCACCTCGGGACTCCTTCTCCAGCTAGCCTCGTCCCTCTGTCCCACTTGTGTTGTCAGGCTCCTCCATTGCCTCGGGCTCCACCTCCACTTGCTCTGCCTCCGTCGGTCAGCTCCTTGGAGTCGTCAGCAATTCCTCCACAATGGCTACTCCCTCCGTCGGCTCCACCGTGGGCCACCATCATGACTGTGGCCTGGGTCTCACCTGACTCCTCCTGCTCCGGATCCCTTCTGTCTACTCCATCTTCCACTGAAGCCTCCTTCTATAGAGACTTCCTCTTGTCCATCCCACATCCCACCTAAGTTCCCTCCGTCAATCCATCCCTCTACGACACAAAGTTGCGCCTTCCAGAAGGGGGGAGTGATGTCACACCCCTGTGAACTGTCCATTTTGGTTTTTCCCTCTTGTGCCCATATTTGGTGTTCCTGTCCTCGTTAAGTGTAATCACCATCACCTGTCTGTGTAATTAGTGCCCTTTTATAAATTGCATTCTGTCTATTGTCTAATCGTCCAGTATTAAGGTTACTTTGTGCTTTGTGTTCCTGTCTGTGGATTACCCTTGTTCTGGATTATATTATTAAAGACTTTGCATTTGATTCAACGTTGTGTTGCGCCATCCATTACGTACACCGTGAAACCCTTGTCATTCCAGAATAATAAAGCCTGTAAGAAAAAGTGAAGAGGACGTCGAAGATCTTGATGAAGAATAACTTTTATTACAGCTTAGCAATAATAAAATACACGCAGCACTCAGAAGAATGAATACATGCAGAATGAACCCCTAGCAGCCTACTCGCAAACATTTTATACTGTATTTCATTCATCTTCCTGCTAGACATGTAAATTAAGTTTCATCTTAAATGTAAATTGTGGATAACAGTGAAAGTGTTAACCTTCCGTTCCCACATCTTCCCACGTCTACCCACGCTATAGGTGAAGTAACACTCTGGAGATAATATTTACATATTATTGAGATTGGGAAGAATCTCTATGATAATTAATCTCTTTGTAGAGAAAGGAGTATAGTCTACTTGGAGTGGAAGTTTGGTCAAGGCAGACCATAATTCTTTCAGCCCAAAGTATACTTTTTTGACAAAAAAAAAACAAAAAACTCTTAGACTGATAATACACAGGGGAACTTTTTGTTAAAATTAAATAAAAAAAATTACATTTGGATACTTTAGATGGGTCGTGGGCCTTGTGTCCCACTTGGTCATGGGCCCTGTGTCCCGCATTTCTGCTAGGGCTGAAATGATTAGTCAACTTTATAAACAACAATGAAGAAATTGTTGACAATTTATTTTTGTAGAATAGTTGTATGATGTTAGATAGGCCAATTCACACCACACAGACAAACATTAGGCAAGTAATATTCAATATAATATTGTCATAACTTATCATCAGTCATTCACAATTTTTCCCAAAGCATGATTTTCCAGAAATGTAATACATCCTTTGCTTTAACATTGTACATGCAACAAAACCAGGACAGTGTGTATTCTTTATTGTTTTCTGATATTAACAAAAGATTTCAAAATTCTTTTGCGTACTTCATGGAGTTTTAACCCATAGATTACTGGATTGACAAGAGGCGGCACAATAAGCATCTCTAGAGCTAAAAAATTTTGCAGATTCTCTGAAACATCGCTTGAGCCATATCTGCTGTACAATGCATCAAAAAACACAGCAACAACATAATTCATCACTGTAAACATATGAGGCACACATGTCTGCCAAAATTTCCTTCTGCACTCTAATGATGCTTTGCATGCAATGATAATTTTTATATAGGACAAAAAAATAAAACCAACCAGGCAAGAATAAAATGAAATGACAAAAAATCCATAAACGTTATTGATGACAGTTAATTCACATGAAAGTTTTACCATAGACCAATTGTCACAGTACAATTTATTAATGTGATATTTACACAAGTTCAGCCTATTTGACAACACAAGAAGAATAATCATGTAAATGAATGGTAGAATCCAACAGAAGCCAAGTAATACACTGCATGAAAATTTGTTCAGTTTTGTATGATATTCTAAAGGTCGACATATGGCCACATGTCTGTCAAATGCCATCACAGTTACTGTAGTACAATCACACATAACTGAACTGTAGATCACAAAAGTTTGAAATGCACACATATAAGAAGGAATCACATAAGAATCCAGTGATAAATCATGTAGGAATTTAGGATAAAATCCTGCAGCTCCATAAATATCATTTACACACAGATTGCACAGAAAAATGTACATTGGTTCGTGAAGGGCTTTCTCCAAGATGATAACAACACTGACCCAAGTGTTAACAATAAGTATCATAATATAGAGCACCAAAAAGCATGTGAAATATACATGTCTGTATGATTTAGAGTCTCTTGGTTCCATCAGGGTGTAGGTAGGAAAAGACGTTGTATTATCCATGTTCATCAAATACAGTCCATGAAAATTAACCACATAAAAGACAAAAAACCAGAAAGACAGATTTCTAAAACCATTCAACTGTTACCTTACACCAGTGGTCAAATTGTACAGTATACGGTCTCAGTCAAAATATGGAGGCTGTAATGACCACTGACCTGCTTATAAATAACACTTTTGCTCATGACAACAGGTCTATGAGGATCTAGCAAATAAACCCTAGGGGTTATTCTATGAACTTGTTTTATTGCATTACAGTATTTGGAACTCAAATCACCAGATGATTTAAAAATGAAAATTTTCCCTAGCATTATTTTTGAGAAGGTAAAGCTGTTAGTGATTTACTGTTAGCGAAATGCAGAATTAGTAATGAGTGATGGAAACACCAAATAAAAATAAAAAAATAAAAAAATAAATGAATCTGGATGTGTGCAATAAAGAGTTAACGCAAATAATGGGAGATGGAAACACATATGCTACATTATTGCTACATGCGCATCAAAAATGTCATGTGACTTTGCGCAATGGTACAGCATAACCTGACTAACCAGCAGACTGACCTTGTTGCACAGCATCTGAAATGTTGTTAAGGTAATTCTGAAATGCTTTAGCAAAGTCTGTCGTCATAGTATTTCTATGTAATTGCCTCCCAGGAACTGTCTTATACAACTACATTCCCAAACAGCAGGCAAATTGGCCAAGTAACAAGATTTCAGCAAATAGTGATACCAATATTCTTCATCTTAGGTGGCAAATAAAACCATAATGCACTACCTGACCCAGTTGTAGAATCATGCTATGTTTGGAATTGTTTGTGTGTTTGGAAACACTCTGTATTCTAAACTGTAAAGCAAATCCTAGATTCAGGGTTTTTTTCCTCTATGTACGTTTATGCACAAGCACAAGGAGCCATGTGAAAAGTTTTGCTGTATTTTCTCTAGTTGATGGTACTTGAAATTGACATTGAGTTTGCGGCACGAAATCTCAAAAGCATTTTTTCATTTACGTTTACAATAACATAAATGTTACTGAAGCCAAGTACAATATGTTTAGTTGTTTACAATAAGTTCAGCATTGTTCAGTGTTCAGGGACTCAATTCCAAAAAAAAAAAAAAACCTCTATGATTTTATAAAGAATACAATACAGCACATATACAGTATTAAAGAACTCCATAAGTCATCATGCTTTTTTCAGCATATTATTGCATGGTTTTAAGATTCTTTCACAATCCTCATTGTGTTTTAAACCATAGATTACAGGATTGAAAAGAGAATGCATAATCATCTCTAAAGCTATAAATCATGCAGATATTCAGATAAATTGCTTAGCCTTATCTGCTGTACATAATGTTGAAAAGCATTGCAATAGTGAAATTTTACAGTGAAGACATACTGTATAAAAATTTCTATCTGCACTCTAATGATGTTATTATGCAGTGACAAGCTTTACATGGGATACAGTAATTCCATAAATGTTGTTGTTGAAAGTCGATTCACGTGAGAGTTTTACTGTTTCCCAGTTGTCACAGTACAGTACAGTACAGTACAGAAGACAATAAAATTTGAAATAATATTGTCATAATCAGTTATTCACGATAAACTTGTAGATGTTCCTAAAGCATGGTTGTTTTTCAAAATCTTTTGCTTTAACATTGTACATCCAAGAAAAACAGAACACAAATAATTCAGTGTGTTCTTTATTGTTTTCTGATATACGCAAAAGATTTCAATAGTCTTTTGCGTACTTCATGAAGCTTTAACCCGTAGACTACTGGATTGACAAGAGGCGGCACAATAAGCATCTCTAGAGCCAAAAAATTTTGCAGATACTCTGAGACATTGCTTGAGCCATATCGGCTGTACATGGCATCAAAAAGCAGAGCAACAACATAATTCATCACTGTAAAAATATGAGGCACACATGTCTGCCAAAATTTCCTTCTGCACTCTAATGATGCTTTGCATGCAATGATAAGTTTTATATAGGACAAAATAATAAAAACAACCAAGCAAGAATAAAATGAAATGACAATAAATCCATAAATGCTATTGATGACAGTTGATTCACATGACAGTTTTACCATAGACCAATTGTCACAGTACAATTTATTAATGTGATATTTACACAATTTCATCCTATTTGACAACACAAGAACAATAATCATGTAAACGAAGGGTAGGATCCAACAGAAGCTAAGTAATACACTGCATGAAAATTTGTTCAGTTTTGTATGATATTCTAAAGGTTGACATATGGCCACATGTCTGTCGTATGCCATCACAGTCACTGTAGTACAGTCACACAAAATTGAACTGTAGATCACAAAAGTTTGAAATGCACACATGTAGGAAGAAATCACAAATGAATTCATCATTAAATCATGCAGGAATTTGGGATAAAATCCTGCAGCTCCATAAATATCATTTACACACAGATTGCACAGAAAAATGTACATTGGTTCATGAAGAGCTTTCTCCAAGACGATAACAACACTGACCCAAGTGTTAACAAGAAGTATCATAATATAGAGCACCAAAAAACATGTGAAATATATATGTCTGTATGATTTAGAGTCTCTTGGTTCCATCAGGGTGTAGGTAGGAAAAGACGTTATATTATCCATGTTCATCTAATACAGTCCATGAAAATCAACCACATAAAAGACAAAAATCCAAAAAGACAGATTTCTAAAACCATTCAACTGTTACCTTACACCAGTGGTCAAATTGTACAGTGTACGGTCTCAGTCAAAATATGGAGGCTGTAATGACCACTGACCTGCTTATAAATAACACTTTTGCTCATGACAACAGGCCCATGAGGATCTAGCAAATAAACCCTAGGGGTTATTCTATGAACTTGTTGGGCTTTCACATATCTTTAATTGCAATACAGGATTTGTCACTCAAATCACCAAATTATTAAAAAAATTAGAAGTGTTTTTTATAAATATCTTTAAAAAGACAGGGCTATCACTTGAATTCAAATAACTGTTTATGGGTGTCTACTGTACATTGTGACCCCTGCCCCAAACCACATTAAGGGCCATATTTACTCAACAGGGCAAATTATTGGGAAGTGGAAAGTTTTGCAGTTTTGCAACTAACAATGAGCAAATTAAAGAACACACACTGTAAAAAACTATTTGTCGAGTTAACATAAAATCATTTGTTACCTGGGTGCCTTAAAATTTTAAGTTCAGTCAGCTCAAAGAAGTTTAGTCAACTTGAAACATAAAGTTGTACTAAGTGACAACATAGGTGTTTGAGTTGATTCACCTTAAAATTTTAAGGCAGCAGAGTAACAAATTATTTTAACAAATTGTGCTTTTTATACAGTGCAGGTGCAGCAATGACCGATACAATCTAACAAGAGAAGTACAGTAGGGTCGCAAACAAGTAGAACAGATGAGAATCAGGTTTTAACAACAGGTGCAAAACATACGTTTTGGGAAATTAAAACTTGTGTGACCATGGTTATTTTTGTCTTGTTCAGTTTAGTTTTTTTTTGTTTTCTTTTGTTTTACTAAAAGCTTTTTTTTTTTTATATATATTAACCTCAAACATTTTTTCTGTACTCCCAAGCTTGAAATTGTTATGATCGCTTTTTGAAATGGACATTTTTGTCATTTATGAACCTATGTTTAACTTAGTGTTAAAGGAATAGTTCACCCAAAAATGAAAATTTCCCCATGATTCACTCACCCTCAAGCCATCCTAGGTGTATATGCCTTTTTCCTTCCAGACAAACACAGTCAGCGTTGTTTTCAAATTGATCATTGCTCTTCCAAGCTTTATAATGTTGGTGGATAGTGGCTGATATTTTGAAGCCCCAAAAAGCACATATATCAGTCGTAAAACTAACCCATATGCCTCCGGGAGGTTAAAACGTCTTCCTAAGCAGATCCATGGGTTTTTATAACAAAAATATTCATATTTTTAAAATTATAAACTGAAATCACTGACGTCTGGCAGCGACCCGACCTTGCGAATGCGCATACGGATTAGAAAATGAGTGGCTACCCATCTACTTCAGAAGACATGTGTTAACCCTCCGGAGGTGTATGGGTTAGTTTTACAATGGATGTAAGTGCTTTTTGGAGCTTCAAAATATCAGCTACTATCCACCATCATTATAAAGCTTGGAAAAGCCAGGATAAATTTTAAAACAACTCTTGAGGGTAAGTAAATTATTAATTTAGGTTATTAAATTATTATTACCTTTAAGTATTAGTGTAAATACCACTATACTGACTAATGCAGACCTTAGTAGAGTGACTTCAACACGCTGTCTGTCAGAGACTAACATACTTCATACGAAATGTATGTGTGTAACGCCACGCCAGCAGAGGGAGCCCTCGCCTGAGTACTGACTGTTCGCGCTCCCTCTGCTTATCTCTGAACTCTGAACTCTGAACTTACTTCCTGTTTGGCGGCCATATAAACCTGGCCGCCACATGGTCAGATTGTGAAGTATTGCCAGCGTAACACCTGACTACTGAGCATTCTGTTTTACTGCCTGATATCCTGTGTGTGATCCTGGATTGGACTGTTTGTTGGTTATTGATTCTCTGCCTGGATTTACGACTTCTGATTTACGTCTCACCCTTTTGTTGTGTTGCACGGTTGGACTGTTTTTGTTAACGAACCATCTGTATTATCGACTCCAATTATGGATCACGACTAATAACTTCAATAAACATCCACAACTGGATTCAACTTCGGCTTCCGCCTCATCCACTTTACAATGTGAGAATAAATTTCTTCTTTACTCATTGAAATTGACAGGTGATTTTTTTGGTAAATGTAGGCCTCAGTTGTTTAAAAGTTGTTTAAAAGATCAAGGCAATTATCAAAATTTGCTAAAATGTTGTTTTATTTTCCAATTTGAGATGATACATTTTTACAAGTTTTATTTTTTACATTTAATTACCCCCTTAGCAGTTTTTGACTCACGTGCATCACACCGTGTCAACGAATCAGTGTATTGTGGCACTTTTGGTTTTCCAGCATGCTTTGCAGCTGAGGTCAAATCAGAGTAATTCTGCAGTTTACTCTAAAAAAGATTACCAAAAGTTTTCCTGCAGTGATTCCATAGAAAAATAACAGTCTATAAACTGTTCTTTAAAAAATGACTTTTTTCTTAGCATGAAGATTATGAAGAAACTGCAATGGAATGGTGCCGTGGATGTTAAAGGTTCTTTGTAAACTTTTAAAGACAATTAAGAACCTTTATTTTTAAGATGTAGTATAGTGGTCCTTTCTAGTTGCTGTGTAAGTGCTTTTTAGGCCCCTCTCCTCACAGTGATAAAGACAATGTTGTTCACACATGCTTTGTTAACTCCATGGTCACTTTATTTTCACATTAGCACAACTGCAAATGTATTTACAGAGTACGTGTAGAAATAATGACTGACATCTTGAGTCACAAACAATCCTGAACTATCCTGAAGCTCAAAGCATTGAAAAAAAAAAATTAAATAAATCAGCAAGTTTCATCACAATCTTCAGATCAGATTATACCGCTAATATAGAATATTCTAATACATATTGATTAAGATAAATAAACATTGAAATAAACAATTTACTTCTTGTTTTTCTCACTACATTATTCGCAAGAGATTCAAATACCCTGACAGGAGAATAAAGGATGGTGCAATAATCTTTCATAGAGCCAGAGGTCATTAGTTATCATGAGCCGAATAATTATCCCACATGGGACATACTTTCTCTGTGTGGCCATTCTTCCTGTGAGACCTAGAATGGTGTTATTGCTAATTGCATAGTCAAGCCAAAATAAAATTATAGACCACATTGATTATAATTAAAGTGCAGCATGATAAAACTGACTTCCTCAAAGTCAGTGGGGGACATAAAATGTTTTGTTATGCCATCATTCCTCGTTTGTTGTCAGTTCAATGCATGTTCAAAAAAATAATAATTTCATTGCTAATAACATTGTGTTGTTGTCAGTTCAATGCATGTTCAAAAAAAAATTGGCAATAACATTAAAAATAACATTTTGTAGCCAAAACTGACGGACATACAGAAAGGCCTACGCGGAAATTGACTTTACCCCAAATGCTAAGACTCAGTAAAACTTGTGACTGCCATGGTCAACCCATTGTTCACCTCAAGACTAGCAATGTACACTATACCTTTAACCTATATTTATTTTATAACCTATATTTAACCCATATTTAATTTTGAATACATTTGCTATTTACAGATTTACAGCATGTTTTTGATAATGACAGGTACTGTATGAAAAAAAGAAAAAAAAAAAAGTAGGTTATCTCCTTCTGTCATTTATGGAAGGCCATTTCCAAAAATGATGGCATTCTTTTTGTTCCAATAAAAAAGTGTACAATGCAATTGTCAATGCCTACTGTTATTGGTGTTATTTTGCTATATTGCTGTCATCTTCACTGTCTTGTTTTCAGCTTAGTTTTATGCTTTACAAGTTACTGTATTTTACAGATATCCATGTTTTAAAAAAATGTTTTTATTTTTCATTAATCCTAGAACTCTGAATATTGTGACAAAGTCCAAGGATGAAACACAAGTCTTTAACTTGGAGTCTGAGTCTTTCTCAGTCAAGTCTCAAGACATTACAAAACCATACAAATAAAGTATTTCTTTTTAAGTCAGGGGTATTAAATTAAAGTTCCAAGAGGCACAGCCTCTATATTTTCTTTCAAGCAGAGAATTTTTTTATTTTTACATGTATTGTATTTTTACATTTAGATACATGCGAGAGCATGTGACAAAAAAAAAAAAAAAAAAAAAAAATGCTGTTTCTATTTAGGGTTGTCCTTTTGAAATCTATACTATTTTAATATTTTACTTAAAAGCATTATCTAATAAAAAGGTCTACAATAATTAAAACATTCTCATCTTGAGCAGAAAAGAAAGATAACCAGCCGTTTCAAAGTTTAAGTTCTATCCTAGATTCTTTTGAAATGTTCTTAGCCTACAGATTAATAATGCTAAATCTAGATCAGAAACATCTTGTCACATCTGGTTTGAACAGTCATAGGTTATTGATAGTAAGAAAAATAACTAGATTTGCAGAATAGTTTTTTTTTTTCTGCTGTGTTTTAATTACAGTAATTTATAATTTTGCTGCTCACAGTGTTTCTGTTGTTAAAATACTGTGTCATCTGCAGCTCTTAAACAAACAGAACGGCATCATTTTTGGAAACGGCCTTCCATAGATGACAGGAGATGACATGAATCTACTCCTTTTTGGCACGAATGAAAACTCATACATTTTAAGAACTCACTTCCAGAGAGAGAGAGAGAGAAAGCACACAGAGCTGAAAGGGCTTGAATGAAGCATGTTTGCCTTTAGATAAAAATACCAGAGTATATAGCACTAAAAGATATTTGCCATAAACCACACTGAGCGCTTGTTATGTGATTTGCTCAGCTGTTTTGATGCGCATCTCACTTATGAGCTGCTTCTGGAGCTTCTGTTACGGCTCACGGTCCGGATGGATGCTGGGGTGCGGATGCAGTCCGCCTTTTGAATATCAGTTATATAAGTATTTAAGGAAAAAAGACTAGAGTTGCTTTTAAAATGTTCACGAGTCCTTTTCCTCGAGTCGAGTCAAGTCTGGAGTCATTTCAGGTCTAGTCTGAAGTGCGACTCGTGCGAATGACTGACTTGAGTGCCCATCTCTGCTACATAGTCATTCATGCTAATAGAACAGAGAGATACAAGTGAATGTTGTTAGTAATCACCCTCACTGATAGAAATGCGTTGGCTGTGTTCTTTAATTTGTGCATTGTCAGTAGATCAGATCAACTCTCCACTCCCATCTGTGCTTTTATGGGATTGTGTTTTCATGCTAATTTGACCTGTTGTAAGTCTAGCCCTATATGTTTAATAAAATTATATGTTTACCTGGATATAAAATGCATTGCACAGATTCACAGAGAACAATAACTTAAAAAGCGTAAAACTGAGCTGAAAGGGAGGAGCAAAACAGGGAGGCCAAGACACACACACACACACACACACACACACACACACACACAAACCAACAGAATTATGTTGGTACAAATGTATAATGTATTGTACAAAGCTGGCAATGCTTTTTGGCACAAATGGAACAAATAAAATGGAATAAAAAGCGACAGAGGGTTGAAAAATGTTGTTTATCCCTTGCATTTATTTTCTCCCACATGCTAGACAGTGATACTTTTTAGGTCAAGCAAAATGTCTCTGAAAATTAACCAAGACCATATTTCAGAGTAATGGAAAATCTGCATACAAATACTAATAGAGGATTATGTGAGTTTGAGACATAGTGAAATGACAAGTGTATTCATTTACCTTCATTTGTTTTTAGTGATTGTCAGCGCATCCATTTACATGTATACAGCATAGAGAAATAACATTACTTTTAATAAAGTAACTAAACAGCTTACATATTTGCTAAGCTACTTACTATATTTTGCTGTATAACCTTACATAAAAGAATGTATTACAATGGAACACATATTTACACAACAGAGCAGAAGATACTTAATTCTTCATCATGTTGTTTTTTACACAACTAAAGCACAATCTGAAGACTCTTTTGTGAATCTCTTTGAGTTTTAAACCGTAGATTACAGGATTCAAAAGGGGTGGAACAATAATCATCTCTAAAGCCAAAAAATTACGCAGATTCACAGAGAAATCACTTGATCCGTATCTGTTATAGATGGTATCAAAAAGTGTTGCAACACTGAAATTGATCAATGAAAGTACATGAGGCACACATGTCTGCCAAAATTTTCTTCTGCATTCTAATGACGCTTTGCATGCAATGATAAGTTTTATATAGGACACAATAATTACAACCACAAGGCCCATATTTATAGAAATAAAAACAAATCCATAAATGTCATTAATGGTAGTAGATCCACATGAGAGCTTTATCATTGACAAGTTGTCACAGTATAATTTATCTATATGATATTTACATAATGTCAGCCTGTTTGACAAGAAGATAGCAAAGAACAGAATATTCAATGATACAGTCCAACATAAGCCAAGTAACAAGCCACATGAAAATTTATTCATCTTTGAGTGATAGTCTAAAGGTCGACATATGGCCACATGTCTGTCATATGCCATCACTGCTAATATATAATATTCACACATTACTGAACTGTAGATCACAAAAGCTTGAAAAGCACACATATAAGAAGGAATCACATATGAATCCAACATTAAATCATGTAGGAATTTAGGATAAAATCCTGCTGTTCCATAAAGGCTATTTATACACAAATTACAGACAAAAATATACATTGGTTCATGAAGGGCTTTCTCCAAGATAATAACAACACTGAGCCAAATGTTCACAAACAGTATCATAATATAAAGGAACAAAAAGCATGTAAAATATACATGTCTATATGATTTAGAGTCTTTAGGTTCCATCAGGGTGTAGGTTGTAAAATAAGTCCTGTTATCCATTTTTCTTTTTCTACACATTCAAATTTGTTCATATGAAAAAGAGATGATGTAGTTTAAAACTGCAAAAATGCGACAACTGAAAACAAAAAATGCTGTTCAGGTCACTTTTAAAACCTTATGTTTTTTATGCAAGTTCAAACTATAACACCATATGAATATTACAATTGCTTTTCCAGAGATGTGATCGTAGCCAGTCAAGTCCGTGAAATCAAAGTATTAAGGACCACTGATAGTATTATACTGTTTTTGTCTGAGCAAATTCTCTCTGGGGTCTTAGCAAATAAACCCCTCGCAATATTCAGTGACCTCTTTTGGGCTGCTGTTTTTTATTGCATCATATAATTGACCAAATACAAAATACAGATAACAGATTTACATACAGGTCCTTCTCAAAAAATTAGCATATTGTGATAAAGTTCATTATTTTCTGTAATGTACTGATAAACATTAGACTTTCATATATTTTAGATTCATTACACACAACTCGAAGTAGTTCAAGCCTTTTATTGTTTTAATATTGATGATTTTGGCATACAGCTCATGAAAACCCAAAATTCCTATCTCAAAAAATTAGCATATTTCATCCGACCAATAAAAGAAAAGTGTTTTTAATACAAAAAAAGTCAACCTTCAAATAATTATGTTCAGTTATGCACTCAATACTTGGTCGGGAATCCTTTTGCAGAAATGACTGCTTCAATGCGGCGTGGCATGGAGGCAATCAGCCTGTGGCACTGCTGAGGTGTTATGGAGGCCCAGGATGCTTCGATAGCGGCCTTAAGCTCATCCAGAGTGTTGGGTCTTGCGTCTCTCAACTTTCTCTTCACAATATCCCACAGATTCTCTATGGGGTTCAGGTCAGGAGAGTTGGCAGGCCAATTGAGCACAGTAATACCATGGTCAGTAAACCATTTACCAGTGGTTTTGGCACTGTGAGCAGGTGCCAGGTCGTGCTGAAAAATGAAATCTTCATCTCCATAAAGCTTTTCAGCAGATGGAAGCATGAAGTGCTCCAAAATCTCCTGATAGCTAGCTGCATTGACCCTGCCCTTGATAAAACACAGTGGACCTACACCAGCAGCTGACATGGCACCCCAGACCATCACTGACTGTGGGTACTTGACACTGGACTTCAGGCATTTTGGCATTTCCCTCTCCCCAGTCTTCCTCCAGACTCTGGCACCTTGATTTCTGAATGACATGCAAAATTTGCTTTCATCCGAAAAAAGTACTTTGGACCACTGAGCAACAGTCCAGTGCTGCTTCTCTGTAGCCCAGGTCAGGCGCTTCTGCCGCTGTTTCTGGTTCAAAAGTGGCTTGACCTGGGGAATACGGCACCTGTAGCCCATTTCCTGCACACGCCTGTACACGGTGGCTCTGGATGTTTCTACTCCAGACTCAGTCCACTGCTTCCGCAGGTCCCCCAAGGTCTGGAATCGGTCCTTCTCCACAATCTTCCTCAGGGTCCGGTCACCTCTTCTTGTTGTGCAGCGTTTTCTGCCACACTTTTTCCTTCCCACAGACCTCTTGCTTGAGGGTGTCAATGATGGCCTTCTGGACAGCAGTCAGGTCGGCAGTCTTACCCATGATTGCGGTTTTGAGTAATATACCAGGCTGGGAGTTTTTAAAAGCCTCAGGAATCTTTTGCAGGTGTTTAGAGTTAATTAGTTGATTCAGATGATTAGGTTAATAGCTCGTTTAGAGAACCTTTTCATGATATGCTAATTTTTTGAGATAGGAATTTTGGGTTTTCATGAGCTGTATGCCAAAATCATCAATATTAAAACAATAAAAGGCTTGAACTACTTCGAGTTGTGTGTAATGAATCTAAAATATATGAAAGTCTAATGTTTATCAGTACATTAAAGAAAATAATGAACTTTATCACAATATGCTAATTTTTTGAGAAGGACCTGTAGAGTCATAACAAATGACAAGTTAGAAGCGTAGTTCACCCAAAAATAATTTTGGCAATATATGAAAATAAAATTATTAAATACTGACATTACATATACAGGCAAATATATTATAAAAAGTCCACCTACATTGTCAATTCCAAGTACTTTTGTTAGTGCCAGCTTTAAGTTACATAACAAAAATTGTCTTTGAAGATTGTATGGAAAGCTTGAGGCTCAGGAGTCCCCTGTTACAGAAAGAAAATAAAAACACTGTCAGCAAAACATGGTAAAAGATACAAATTTTAGAGAAAATGTAAAATGGAGCCCAACATGTTACATACTTGCTACATAATGTCAGCTAACTAGTCCATAGAAAAAGAAACTTGGATAACTGATAAATACTGTAATGAATCATCACTACGACGGGGATCAATTTGCAGTTTTATTAAGCAGATCGTGTTCGTTCAGGCAGGGGTCAAAACACAGGCAAGGCAATAGAAGAGAGCAAACAGTATCATAGTCAAATATATGCGTGATGTCAAGGCGGGCGGCAACAATATCATAGATCCGTAAACCAAAGCAAGAGTCTGTGAGGCAGGCAGCAAAGTTTGTAGTCAAAAGGCAGGCAGGGTAATAACAAAAGGCAGTCCAAGATGACGGAAAAATGTTCAAAAATGTACACAGAGGCAAGACAAGACTTCGCAAAGAGACAGTGAAAGGAAATAGTCAGGTTAACCAGGGTCAGGTGTAACAGATGATCAGTACCAGGTACGGGGCTTATGGGAAATGTAGTGAGAGGATGGTATCAAAACTCCGGTGATGAAGCTCTCTGTTGGTCCAAGGGGGAAGCTACAGAGGCGCTCTCTGTGACAGAGTCCCCTCCCTGCGAGCAGCTCCAGAAGCGAGGAGGTGGTCGCCGCCAGGTAGATAACCAAACCCACTGGCTAGGGGCGTACTGCAGGTTTGAACGGTGGTGGCGATCAGCCTGTTCCTTTTGTCGCTGTACAGCATTCTATAGATGGTGATGGGCCAAATTCCAGGTCTCTTCACTACTTTGAATCCAGTCGTTAACTGCAGGAACATCAGATGGTGCCCCTGACCAGGGGAATAATGGTGGTTGGTAGCCCAGAATTCACTGAAATGGGTTGAGACCTGTGGAGGGCTTGCGGAGTGAATTTTGGGCATACTCATTAGGTAGCAACTCCACTCCTGCTGATTTTGACTGCAGTAGGAGCGACGAAATCTTGTGAGCCCCTGGTTGAGTCTCTCCACCTGCCTGTTAGTCAGGTTAACCTGACGTTAAACTGACGTTTACTCCAAGTACCTTGAAGAAGGCTGCCCATAAGCGGGATGTGAACTATGGGCCCCGATCGGACGTAATATCTTCGGGTAGGCCGTAAAACTGGAAGACAAGGTTGCATAACTGTTCTGCAGTCTCGAAGGTGGTTGGAAGCTTAGGCAGGGGAATGAGGCGACAGGCCTTGGAGAAGCGATCAATCACGGTGAGTATGGTGATGTGGCCGTTAGAGTTAGGTAGGTCAGTGATGAAATTGATGGCGATGTGAGACCAGGGACGCTGGGGTATGGGCAGTGGTTGGAGTAGGCCTGCAGGAAGCTGATGAGATGGTTTCTGGGTGTTACAGATGGCACATCGATGTATCAGATTGATGGTATCTTTCAGTGAACAGATGTCTGGCCCCCTCTAAACAGTGACCCCACTCCTCAAAAGCTGCCTTCATGGCCTAAAGTTCCCTGTCTCCCACATCATAATTCCTCTCTGCAGAATTGAGCTTCCTGGAAAAGTATGCGCAGGGGAACAATTTTGCTGGGGAGCCTTGGCATTGGGAAAGAACAGTGCCAATACCAACGTTGGAAGCATCAGCCTCGACAAGGAAAAGCTGACTGGGGTCAGAGTGGTGTAAAATGTGTGCGGTAGTGAACAGTTGTTTGAGATTGTTGTAGGCCTCATGGGCAGGAAGTGACCAGTGAAGTTGGTGAGAACCCGTCTTGACCATGTCCGTAAGGGAGATGCATGGAACCCCACTGATGAACCTGCGGTAAAAATTGGCGAACCCCAGAAAATGTTGTAACTCCTTCAAGGTGCTTGGTTGGGGCTAATTCAGGACTGCATTGACCTGTATCATCCATAGCCACTCCCTCGTGGCTTATGACATAACCCAGGAACAAGACAGAAGTATAATAAAATTCGCCTTGGTGTAGAGACTGTGTTTAATGAGATGTTCGAGGACTGATTTGACATGTTGGATGTGTTCTTCGAGGCTGGCTGAGTAGATCAAAATGTCGTCAACATAGACTATCAGGTACCTGTTAAGCATGTCTCTGAAGACATCGTTAATGAAGGACTGGAAGACCGAAGGGCTGTTGACCAGGCCGAAGGGCATGACCCGGTACTCATAGTGGCCAGTGCTGGTAGAGAAGGCTGTCTTCCACTCATCCTGATGAGGTTATAAGCACTTTGTAAGTCGAGTTTGGTGAAGTACTTGGCAGTTCTCAGTTGCTCCAGAGCTGAGGGAACAAGGGGCAGTGGGTATCAAAACTTCACTGTAATTTTGTTGAGACCTCTGCAATTATTGCAGGGATGAAGTCCACCGTCCTTCTTTTTAATGAAGAAGAAGCCTGAAGAGGCTGGTGAGGTGGATGGTTGGATGAACCCCTTCTCCAGCTTCTCCTTAATGAAGTTCTCCATGGCTTCGGACTCTGGTTGAGACAGTGGAAATATTCTACCCCTAGGGGGCGTGATGTTCGGCAGGAGGTCAATGGCGCAGTCAGAGGGTCTGTGAGGGAGTAATTCAGAGGCCTTGGTTTTACTAAAGGCCTCTCAAAGGTCGTGGTACATGGCTGGAAGTCCAGGGATGTTTGGTTCTCTGGTGGAGATTAAACAAACAGAAAGAGGTCTTACGGAAGGGATACACTTTGATAGACAGGCCTGATTCCAATGAATGATCTCAGCCTCCCGCAAAGAGATGATGGGGTTGTGCAGACGGAGCCAAGGTAATCTGAGAATGATGGGAGCGTGGGAGGTTGAGATGATGCAGAACTAAATGGACTCTTGATGCAGTGAACCGGTTGTCAGGGTAAGGATAATGGTGAGATAGGTTATTCTTCCACTGCGCAGAGACCACCTGTCTACCGCCTCGACTGCCAATGGAGAGATACATTTGATTAGGCAGATATATGTGTTCTTTGGCAAACTCTAGAGACATGAAATTTCCTGCTGCCCCAGAATCCAACATGGCCCCGATGAAGACCACCTCGTCATGGAGAGTAAGGGCAACAGGAATGGTAACACAGTTGTCTGCATTGAGTGCTAGAATGGGCAAAGTCACCCATGTGGCGGGGTCACATCGAGTCCAAGACGGACAGGAGGCTCTCATATGTCCGGAGACACCACAAATGTAAAATGTGGTAAGTGTCCAGATGCATAGGTTCAGATGGGTCAGAGGTGGACACAGAGGAAGGACGTGGTGTGGAGTGGCATGAGCTGATGAGGTTGTCGATGTGGATGGTCAATTCAATAAACTGATCCAAAGTCATACCCTTGTCTCTGCAAGCAAGCTCCGTCTATAGACTGATTTAAACAGCACCTTCAGGGTATCCTTGACTCACATGGTCTGGGCAGCGAGTGTGCGAAACGAGAGAGCATACTCTGCAGCCGTCCTCCTCCCCTGTGTAAGTTCTAACAAATGATCGCCCGCACTCTTACCATCCCTTTATTGTTCGAAGACTTCACAAAATAGTTTGAGAAATGTCTCGAACATGGGAAAAGCAATGCTTTCATCCCTCCACACCACTTTCATCCACTCCAGAGCTCTACCCATCAACAAAGAGCAAACAAATGAAATCTTCCACTGATCAGTAGTATATAAAGCAGGCTGTTGATTAACAAATAACGTACATTGTAACAAAAAACCCTTGCAATGAGTCGGGTTACCCTTGCAATGGCGGCCGCCATTACGGGGATAAATAGCTGGGTTAACCAGGGTCAGGTGTCACAGGTGATCAGTACCAGGTACAGGGCTTATAGGAAATGTAGTGAGAGGATGGTATCAAAACTCCAGTTATGGAGCCCGCTGTTGGTCCGAGGGTGAAGCTACAGAGGCACTCTCTGTGACAAATACAATATGTATACGTACATTTATATTCTTTACTATTGTTGCAGTGTTCATCTTTTTGATTCCATGCTGTATTGACCTTTTTCCAAGTGGAAGCTCATCTATAAGCAAGAACATTAAAAAAAAATAATAATAATGTAAATTAATTTATTTGTTTATTTGAAAAGTACTTATGTAAAATTGGGAAAATATACAGTCAGTGTTTATTACAAAATAAGCACCCTTCAGGGTGATACAAGTCCTGATCATCTTGTGTATTTTGTGACTGTAAATGATCAGTGCACAGTATTCCATTATATGGGTTTGCAGCATAATGAGAAGATAAAGGTGTAGTTTGCCCTTGACTTATATTTTCGTACCTTCCATTTTTACATAAAGCACAGACAACAGTTCTCCTTTTTTCCTGACACAATACAGTATATAGCATATACACAACATACTTCATATTTTGTCATTCATGCATAATTTTAAGATTCTTTTGTGAACTTCTGTTAATTTTATGCCATAGATTACAGGATTGAAAAGAGGTGGCACTATAATCATCTCTAAAGCCAATAAATTACGCAGGTTTCCAGGAAAATCACTTGATCCATATCTATTATAGATGGTATCAAAAAGAATTGCAACAGTTAGATTTATCAATGAAAGTAAATGAGGCACACATGTCTGCCAAAATTTCCTTCTGCACTCTAATGATGCTTTACATGCAATAATAAGTTTTATATAAGACATCATAATTACAATCACAAGGCCAAAATACAATGAAATAAAAATCAATCCATAAATGTTACTGAGGACAGTTGACTCACATGAGAGTTTTACTATTGACCAGTTGTCACAATACAATTTTTCAATATGATTTCTACATGGTACCAACCTATTTGACAAGAAAACTCCAATTAACATAGTGATAGATGGTATGACCCAACATAAGCAAAGTAATATGCTGCAAGAAAATCTGTTCATCTTTGAGTGATAATCTAAAGGTTGACATATGGCCACATGTCTGTCATATGCCATCACTGCTAATGTAGAATATTCACACATTACTGAACTGTAGATCACAAAAGCTTGAAAGGCACACATATAAGAAGAAATCACATATGAATCCAACATTAAATCATGTAGGAATTTAGGATAAAATCCTGCTGTTCCATAAAGATCATTTATACACAAATTACAGAGAAAAATGTACATTGGTTCATGAAGGGCTTTCTCCAAGATAATAACAACACTGAGCCAAATGTTCACAAACAGTATCACAATATAGAGGAACAAAAAGCATGTGAAATATACATGTCTATATGATTTAGAGCCTTTAGGTTCCATCAGGGTGTAGGTTGTAAAATAAGTCCTATTATCCATTTTTTCTTTTTCGACACATTTAAATTTGTTCATATGAAAAAGAGATTATGTAATTATTTAAAACTGCAAAAATGTGACAACTGAAAACAAAAACAAAAACTGCTATTCAGGTCACTTTTAAAACCTTAAGTTTTTATGCAAGTTCAAACTATGACACCATATGAATATTACAATTGCTTTGCCAGAGATGTGACCGTGGACGGTCAATTCCATGAAATCAAAGCATTAAGAACCACTGATAGTGTTATACTGTTTTTGTCTGAGCAAATTCTCTCTGGGGTCTTAGCAAATAAACCCCTGGCAATATTCAGTGACCTTTGTTGGGCTGCTGTTTTTTTATTGCATCATACAGTTGACCAAATAAAATAAACAGATAACAGATATACATGGAGTCATAACAAATGACAAGTTAGAAGGACAGTTCACCCAAAAAATAATTTTGGCATTATATGAAAATAATATTATATATAAACATAAAAAAAAATACATTCTGGCATTACATATACAGGCAAATATATTATAAAAAGTCCACCTACATTGTCGAATCCAAGTACTCTTGTTAGTGCCAGCTATATAACTGTATGGAAAGCTTGAGGCTCAGGAGTCCCCTGTTACAGAAAGAAAATAAAAACACTGTCAGCAAAACAAGATCATGGTAAAAGATACAAATTTTAGAGAAAATTTAAAATGGAGCCCAACATGTTACATACTTGCTAAATAATGTCAGCTAACTAGTCCATAGAAAAAGTAACTTGGATAACTGATTAATACAATATGTATATGTACATTTAGATTTTAATATTGTTGCAATGTTCATCTTTTTGATTCCATGTATTGACTTTTTTCCAGGTAGAAGCTCATCTATAAGCAAGAACATTAAATAATAATAATAATGTTAACACAAAGACGTTTTCATATACATTAATTAATTTATTTATTTTAAAAGTACTCATGTAACATTAGGAAAATATGCAGTCAGTTTTTATTACAAAATAATCCCCTTCAGTGTGATACAAGTCCTGATCATCTAGTCAAGGTGTATTTTGTGGCTGTAAATGTTCAGTGCACAGTATTCCATTATATGGGTTTGCAGCATAATGAGAAGATAAAGCCGTAATTTGCCCTTGACTTATATTTTCGTGACTTCTATTTTTACATAAAGCACAGACAACAGTTCTCCTTTTTTTCCTGACACAATACAGTATATAGCATATACACAACATACTTCATACTTTGTCCTTTTCAGTACAATTCATGCATAATTTTAAGATTCTTTTGCGAATTTCTTTTAGTTTTAAGCCATAGATGACAGGATTGAAAAGAGGTGGCACTATAATCATCTCTAAAGCCAAAAAATTACGCAGGTTTCCAGGAAAATCACTTGATCCATATCTATTATAGATGGTATCAAAAAGAATTGCAACAGTGAGATTTATCAATGAAAGTAAATGAGGCACACATGTCTGCCAAAATTTCCTTCTGCACTCTAATGATGCTTTACATGCAATAATAAGTTTTATATAAGACATCATAATTACAATCACAAGGCCAAAATACAATGAAATAAAAATAAATCCATAAATGTTATTGAGGACAGTTGACTCACATGAGAGTTTTACTATTGACCAGTTGTCACAATACAATTTTTCAATATAATTTCTACATGGTACCAACCTATTTGACAAGAAAACTGCAATGAACATAGTAATAGATGGTATGACCCAACATAAGCAAAGTAATATGCTGCAAGAAAATCTGTTCATCTTTGAGTGATAATCTAAAGGTCGACATATGGCCACATGTCTGTCATATGCCATCACTGCTAATGTAGAATATTCACACATAACATAAGTATAAACAGCAAAAGCCTGGAATGCACACATGTAAGATTGAATTACATATGAATTCAATATTAAATCATGCAAGAATTTAGGATAAAATGCTGCTGTTCCAAAAATATCATTTACACACAGATTACACAGAAGAATGTACATTGGTTGATGAAGTGCTTTTTCCAAGACAATGACTACAGTGAGCCAAATGTTCACTAACAGTATCATAACATAGAGGAACAAAAAGCATGTGAAATAAATATACCTATACGATTTAGCATTGTGTGGTTCCATCAGAGTGTAGGTTGTAAAATTTGTCCTATCCATGGTGTTATTTAACAACAAGAAGTACCTGATAAGCGCTTACATCTTTAGTTTGAAAATATGATATGCAACAAACATTAACACCAATCAAACATTATCATTGTATTATCTTGAGTTGTGATCTTGAACACTCACGTTCATGAAGAGGAACCGCTGGTGTGAACTGGACTACACAATGTTGCACTTTTATGTGCAGAGTGGCATTAAAAACAGCACAGGATCTGTCATCTGAGAAACATGTGTGGTGCGTCATATCATGAACATGACAAAAACAAGCTATGCCCACCAAGGAATTTGTTTACTGAATATGAAATCATATTGCTGACAAGGGAATACACAATGCACACAATTTGTGTTGACGCACAGTTCGAAAACCACTGATTTACTACCAGTTCCAATTTTTCTGTAATTGGAATTGCAGTTGATCCTGAAAGGTACTATATGAGGGTCCATTTGTGCCAAAAAGAAGTCCACTGCTTTGTACTATACATATATCCATGTCTATAGTCAATATCTCTCTAACTCATTGTGCTGTAGGTAAATCACACACATATCATTAAATGAAGTAAACAGCATTTATCTTGTTTAACACTTTTTTTTTTTTCATCATTTCCTATAACCAGCAAAGTAGTAACCAGCAGTCTTGCAAGCTTTTTTCAAGATAAATTTTTATATCGTTACAAAAAAGGACACTTGGAGACTGCATGCAGATAGGCGCCTATCCATGCCCTTTTTGAGGTAGGACCAGACATGGAGGTTCCAGAGGTCAGAGGACCGGGTGCCAGATTGTGCCCTGCCCCTGAAAAAGAAAGTCCTTCCTCAGATGGATCCGCCAGGGAAAGGCTGATGCCAAAAGCATGAGCTCTGAGAACCAGTCTTGTTGGACCAATATGATGTAAACATCAGCACTTGTTTCATATCCTCTCTGACCTTCCACAGAGTGTGTGCAATGAGGCTCAATGGGGGAAACGCATATTTGTGCAGGTCCCTGGGCCAGCTGTTCACCACTGCATCCATGCCTCGGTCAGGGAATACCACAGTGAATATCCACATGAATGGATTCTTGTGAGGCAAACAGATCTAGCTGCCTGGCCGAATCGTCCTAAGGGCTTGTTCTAAGTGCACCTCCATGAACGGTGCCTCCAATAGCTGAACATATGGAAACACTGTGGCTTGATCGCCACACAGTGTGTGCCATGAATCCATGCCTATCTTGGGACTCGGCATAAAGCCAGTGCAGGAGCAGTCTCAAATCCATTAACTTGAGCGGCGAGACCGCGACCAAGGATGCCACATGCCCCAGGAGCCTTTGAGACAGACTGCTGTTCTAAACTGGAAAATGTTCAAACAATTCAGCACTGAACAAGCATAATCCTCTGAAAGATGTGATGTCATGGCAACCGAGTCTAACTCTACACCGAGAAAAGAAATGTTTTGCACATTGGAGAGCTTGCTCTTCTCCCAGTTAACCTGAAGTCCCAATCAGACTTGGTGTTTGAGGACCATGTCTCTGTGTGCACACACCAACTCTCAAGAGTAAGCTAATATTAGGCGTTGAGGTAGTTGAGGTTGCGAATACCCACTTACCTCAAGGGGGCAAAGAGACAAGGACAACCTGAAGATGAGGACCTTGTACTGATATGCCTGACCCTCAAAGGCAAACAAAGAGATGTGCCTGGGAGGATAGAGACAAGAAAGTACACGTTCTTCAGGTCTATTGCCACAAACCAGTCCTGGTATCTGACACATGCTAGCATGTGTTTCAGAGTGAGAAACCTGAGTGGGAACCCCTTAGATTCAGGATCAGTCGGAGCCCCACATAATTTCTTGGGTACGATGAGTGGGGACGGAAGGACAGAGATCTCTGCTCAAAAACCGCCACATTCTTTCCTTGAAATGAGGTAAAAAAGGACATCGCCAAACTTCAACGGATGCCTGGCCAACTGTTTTGCAGATTCAAGTCGAACGCTCGTGAGAAGCCAGCGGAATGGGCTGGAATGCACTAACCAAGCCTCTAGACTCTTTGTGACCTTAAAACACATGGTGCAAGAATTACTGTAAGGGAGCCAGTGGTCGGTCAACTGTAGAAAAAAAGGCCCTAATGATGTTTAAAAACAGCATAAGCACCACTGCTCCAAATGTACTGGCAACGTGAGGTGACGTGACAACAGAGTCAAAAATTTGGAACGTTTATTCCCAGAAGTGCAAAAGTGAAGATTACCCACTGGTGTGCCAAAGTTATTTACAATAAAAGTTCAAAAACAAAAACTGTTCAAGCAAACATTTGGCTATGTCAAACAAATTGACCCAAAAGACAGCAATTATGCTCCAAGATATCCCTCAGCTCACTCTATGAGTCCCCATCAAAACTGAGAAGCCATCTTAAAAAGACTAAGCCCTCCTACTTGGACTAAACTATTTAACCATTTAAACCATGTAATGAAAGGTAATAAAGATACTTAGGAAAATCAAACAAATGTTTTTTAACAGTAACAAACAAAAAAAACTGTTACAAAAGTATGAAAACTGTGTAAGTTGAAACAAGACAAACTCAAATAATTATTAACACTTAACAGCGCTCAACCAGAATTAAACAGATCAGCAACCTCCCCCTTCTTACACTGTTACAATGCATCATGCCATCTATTGGCGGGAATGGGATCTTCAAAATGATGAGCCTTTTGTGTGACCAGGTTTTGTCTGTTTGGGATGAGAAAATGTTCCAGTATGTAACTTTTTTTTATTTAACTTTTTGTAAAGCAACAATAAACATTTAACCTGATCACCGGTCTTGCATTACTTCTTAACACAACACAATACATAAAGCAACATATTAAGTCTATGAATCATTAAATGTCAAAATGAAGAAGAAATAACAGTTGTCACAACATACACATGAACTCTCTCACAGCCTATATCCAAATAAGAGTCCTTTTCATAATAAGAGTCTCTAGTCACAGAGTCTCACTGTGACAGTGACCTTGCTTCACTGTGACTTTTGTAGATCTTTCAACACCTTGGCTTGGAAGACCTGCAGGATAGCCATGGCCATGCCCATGTTCTCATGAGCAGGACATGAACCATCTACAAAAGCTGCTTCAGCATGGGCATGGCCCAAACACTGAACATGGCAATTGTGCCTGTCAGTGGGAGACAATTTCAGAGCACAATCAGAAAGACGTGGTATGCAATACACAATCTGACAGTTAATGCTTGCTCTTTTTCAGAAGATTTGCTCTTTTGGAGGGAATCTTTTACAGAGATTGCAGCTGAAGCATCCAGGGTCACTCTCACTACACTTACCTGTGTATGAGCAGAGGAGAGACTGTTGCCTGTGCCTTAGATCCAATGACGAGAGAAGAGAGGTGAATGAAATGCTGCTTCTCACAATGAGACAATGCATTCGACACTGAAGAACAGAATGAGTGAGCAAATGCCACACTGGACTATTTATACTTGGATATCTGGGACATGGCCATGTGAATGTACAAAATTTTGTCTGTTCATAAATACAATATATGCTCAGTGCATCAAGAGTGTTCATACATAGTTTGTTAGCACTTCAATAAATCAGACTCATGGAAAAATATTTCTACTGACAAGATGTTACAGCATATTTTATCAATATGATATTTACATAATGTCAACCTTTTTGACAAGAAGATGGCAAAGAACACAATAGTAAATGTATCATATTACCATGAAGAAGGAATCTCATATGAAACCAGCATTAAATCATTTAGGAATTCAGGATAAAATCCTTCTGTTTCATAAGTTTCATTTGCACACAGATTACAGTGAAAAATGTACATTGATTTATGAAGGGCTTTATTCAAATCCATGACCACACTGAACCAAATGTCCATTAATAGTATCATAATATAGAGGAACAAAATACATAGCAAAATACAAATAATTTGACCAAATATATAAAACACAGATATACATATAGAGTATAGACATAATCATAACATAACAATTCCTAAGCACAAATACAGACAACGGACCTGTAGATTACCCAAAAATACATTTGGCATTATAAATAAATGACATTATATATAAATGTATATTTTATTATGAAAATTCCCTTAAATTATCAAATCCAAATACTAAATTTAAAGGCATTATTTCCCCTTGATTTATATCTTTTTTTTTTTTTTTTTTTTACATAAAGCACAAACGACAGTTCAGTTTTTCTTGTACATACACAACATATTTCATACTCTGTCTTTTTTGGTACAGTTCATGCATAATTTTAAGATTCTTTTGCGAACTTCTGTTAATTTTATGCCATAGATTACAGGATTGAAAAGAGGTGGCACTATAATCATCTCCAACGCCAAAAAATTACGGAGGTTTACAGGGAAATCACTTGATCCATATCTGTTATAGATGTTATCAAAAAGTATTGCAACAGTGAGATTTATCAATGAAAGTAAATGAGGCACACATGTCTGCCAAAATTTCCTTCTGCACTCTAATGATGCTTTACATGCAATAATAAGTTTTATATAGGACACCATAATTGCAATCACAAGGCCAATATACAATGAAATAAAAACAAATCCATAAATATTATTGATGACAGTTGATCCACAGGAAAGTTTTACTATTGACCAGTTGTCACAATACAATTTTTCAATATAATTTCTACATGGTACCAAACTATTTGACAAGAAGACTGCGATGAACATAGTAATAAACGGTATGACCCAACATAAGCCAAGTAATATTCTGCATGAAAATTTGTTCATTTTTGAGTGATAGTCTAAAGGTTGACATATGGCCACATGTCTGTCATATGCCATCACTGCTAATGTAGAATATTCACACATAACATAAGTATAAACAACAAACGCCTGGAATGCACACATGTAAGATGGAATTACATATGAATTCAATATTAAATCATGTAAGAATTTAGGATAAAATGCTGCTGTTCCATAAATATCATTTACACACAGATTACACAGAAAAATGTACATTGGTTCATGAAGGGCTTTCTCCAAGGCAATGATTACAGTGAGCCAAATGTTCACAAACAGTATCATAACATAGAGTAAGAAAAAGCATGTGAAATAAACATACCTGTAAGATTTAATGTTGTGTGGTTCCATCAGAGTGTAGGTTGTAAAATTCATCATATTATCCATCATTTAACCTTACATTTGTCCATATGCAAAATGCTCTTCAAAATGATGCAAATAAAACAAATAACTCTACGCAAGTAACTGATAAGCACAGACATCATTTCTTCAACTTAAAAAATGGCATACGTGCTTTTAAAATACAATGAGCATTAACAACAATCAAACATTACTATTGCTTTGCCTTGAGTTGTGATCTTGAACACTCACATTCATGAAGTGGAAGCCCTGAACCATTGGTTTGAACTGGACTACACAAGGTTGCGCTTTTATGTGCAGAGTGGCAGTAAAACAGCACAGGATTTGTGATCTGAGAAACACGTGTTGCATCATGTCATGAACATGACAAAAAAATAAACAGTTATGCCCACCAAGGAATTTGAGATCATATTTCGGACAAGGGAATGTGCATCGTCATTCTCATTTGTGTTGACCCACAGTTCGAAAACTGCTTGATTTACTATCCAGCAAACCAAATGACTTATTTTCACAAAACTATCTTCATGCAAGCTTTTTCAAGATAAATTTTGATATCTTTCTAAAAAAAGACACTTGGAGACTCCAGAAGAACACCATACAGCAAAAAAAACAGCATACATTTTTTAAACAAGTTAAGCTGCAATACCAAACAGGACCACATGGAGATGCAAAAATCATATCAGTTACGTATGGTAACCCTCATTCCCTGATGAAGTTTCTACAAATGTGCATAGCTGGCCACAACACAGATATCCAGCTATAAATAGGCCAGTGTGGCATTTGCTCACTAATTTTGTTCTGAGGAGTCAAGAAACCATCTCAGCCCACTCAGTGACAGTTCAGATTTGTTCCATAAAAGACGCAACGTCTCTTGCACCGCCAGAGACGTGTGCTGCCGGACCCGCAGTCCAGAATGGAGACACACCTGTGAAGCGGTCCAGATCCCCAGTTTATTTTGCACTCTATTACCCCTTTAGACACTTTATTCTTGTTTTGGATAAGTTCAGTTGATTTTCTGTTAAATAAAAGCCTCTCAGAGGCCTGACGCTACACCCACTGTGCCTGTTGTCTGCTCCTCCTCCCACATTGGTGGAGAATGTGGACAAAGTGAAACCCCCAATACTGGAGCACCTGGAGCACCTGGAGCGCCAGAGGCCTGACGCTACACCCACTGTGCCTGTTGTTTGCTCCTCCTCCCACATTGGTGGAGAATGTGGACAAAGTGGAACACCCAATCCTGGAGAACTAACGGTTGTGTCCTCGTGCAGGTCTTTCAACACCTTGGCTTGATAGATCTTAAGTATAGCAGTGGAATGCAGGGTGGACGCAGCGTGACCAGAAGCATTATAAGCCCTTTGCCACAAAGGACGAGGTGAACTTACATGCCCCAAAAAGGAGTCTCAATTGGCCCCACCAGGTGGCAGCATTTTGCAGGTACAAATGCACCACAGTCGCTTTCTCCATCTGAGGGACATCCATGTACCCTCTCGCTGGACCACCATTGAGGGAATGGCAAACTTTCTTAGCATCCTGCATCCCCATCAGGTTGAGCCACAGCTAGCGCTCCTGGATCGCTAATAGGACATTGTCTTCCCCAGAGCCTTGTACTTTTGCAACCAAGCCCACCCTCTGATCCTGTGATTGACAGCTCATCCTCATCTCAAGCCCTCAGGTGGGGCCTCAGACTCATCTGGAAACTCTAAAAGGAAGGCACACAGAGTTGGAGGAATGGGAAGTCTACGGAAATACTTCCAGGGAAACTACTCCCATATCATCTCCTTGCTCTTCCTTAGTGTACATCACAGAGGCTTCATACCCGGAAGTAGAAGGACCGGGATGGAAAGCAGCCGAGTGAATTTTCTAGAAAAGAATGCAAGCTGCTAGCATAATGTACCTATGGCCATGATCTTTTATGCATCTTGAGAATAGTCAGAAACTCACAGTGCCAAATGAGGGGTGTAGACAAAAAAATTCCAAAAGCTAGGCATTGACAAACTTTTGCCCTTTTTTTCATAATTATGACAAACATGATTTTAAACAGCTTGTACTAATACCACTTAAACATTACCATTTCCTTTCCAGAGATGAGATCATGGACAGTCACATCCATGAAATCAAACTATTAAAAACTTATACTGTTTCCTTTTGAGGGAACATCAAACTGCATCCTCTAGGGGACGCTATGGGGAATGCTGTCAGCGTGACTCATTTCTGAAGCCTAGACAGAAAAATAACAATAGCTGGCGACAGCCTATGACCTCACTACTGGTGCAACCATAGTATAAAAGGGCACAACATCCTCTTCTTCATTTTCAGCGACTGTTTTGTCTGAGCATGCATTCTGGTGGTAAGAGTTATTTCTTTCTTTTTATTATGGCAAGCACTAGTAAGACATTTAAGAGGTGTGTGGATCCGTGTTCTCTTTATTTGAAACCTGATGACACTGTTAGAGCCATAATAGACGTTATGCAAATATGAGAATGCTGAAGTATTGGTATTGTTAAAATTATTATTGCTGCATTTGTATTATTCATAGTCATTAAGAATTGTTTATATTGTATTTTATATGCTGTTATTATGTCCTTGCTAACTGATGACTGATTTCAACGTCATATCCAAGTTAATGGTGTAACAAGCAAGAGACGGAGCGATACAGTTTTTGACCGTCGATCCATTTTGTGTTATATAAAGTTAAAAGATTGTTCCTGCTTTGAAGTACAAATAAACAGGAATCAAAAAGGAATATAACGGCTTGGATGAGTTCGTCGCGTCAGACTGGTTGCTTAAAACGTATGGTACATTATCAAACTTGGGTAAAGGAGTGCCATTACAGACACGCACAATCTTTGCGTCTTTTGTTTGGGCGAAGAGCACGCACGTGATTTCCTCAAGGGTGCATTGTACGTGCACTGCGAGCATTTTTCTATGAAAAAGCACCGTTCTCGTCTGTCTCTTCTTTCGAGGAAGCAGGCATAGCTGCCTGCTCCCTGCGGCTCAGGACCTGCCGCTGCCGAGGCACGGGACTTCTGGATGATGATGATGTAGTTTCCCTGAGATCATCTGATCCAGGAGCTAGTGTTCTATTGGGTTTTATCCAAGAAGAGCAGGAAATGTCTGAAGACGGCGAAGAAGCTGAGGCTGAGCCTTCTCAATCCTCCTTTCCTGTGTACGATGAGCTGCTGGTGGTCATGGAGGTCAAGCGGTCTAGAAAGGTAGCAACGAACGCTATCTTTCCGACCATAACCCCCATCTCTAGTGAGTCTTACGTTTCTTCCTGATCTCCATACGGAGATCG
The DNA here is from genome assembly GCA_033026305.1 of Cirrhinus molitorella. NCBI lineage: Eukaryota > Metazoa > Chordata > Actinopteri > Cypriniformes > Cyprinidae > Cirrhinus > Cirrhinus molitorella. The sequence goes on along the minus strand of CM065138.1, from coordinate 15,664,245 downwards.
AGAAAGTATGGAAAAAGCTGCATTCCTCTCATATCTGTAATTTTTAACATGCTAATTATGCAAGTATTGAGGGGATGCATGACTACGGCTATGAGAGGATGCCCCCTGTAGAAGAGACGCTGGCTAGCTATCTCTCTATCGGTGAAACATCTTCTCTTAAGACTCCCTCCTTGCCATCTAAGCCCCTCCAGTTTACATCTAACTTAAATGACAGGGCGTATGCAGCAGCAAGTCAGGCTGTGGGTGCATTGCACAGTATGGCAGTGCTTCAAGCCTACCAGGCTGATCTGTTAAAAGATCTGGATAAAGGTCAGGATCTTTCCCCTGACGAAGTTGCTGAACTGCGTTGTACCACGGATCTGGCTCTCCATGCCAAATGCAGGCGGGGCAAGGAGATGGGTCGAAGGGAGGTAGGACCTGAAGGAAGTGATCCAGACGAGGCAACGTTCTTGCTTGGATCAGAGTAAAACCTGAACATCTATTCTCTTCCCTCAGAGGGTTTAATATCTGCCCTTGTCTTCCTCTTCTTAATTCCCCTGCAACCATCATCAGCCCCACCTCCCCCCACCAAAGCTCTTTCGGCTTCACTTCCTGGACTGAAGTCATGCAACGGGAACCACGGTGGGTGACTATGATCCTGCTACATATGTCTAGCCTTCTCTGCTGTGTTCTGGGACCTGTCTGTTCTGCTTTATTTCTTGTAACTTGGTAGGTCCTCAGCGAGTACAGACCTCTTGTCTGCTGACTACGGTTATGGCTGTGCTCATCTACTAGGGATCTGCCTCGCCTGCCTTCTGGTTGACGTGACTAAGCATTAGGTCCCTGTCATACCTCTTGGCCTGATATATAGGACTTGTGAGTCCTTCTTTCAGGTAAACTCTCCAGAAGTTTCACTTCACAGGATGCCCCTGGACATCCCTGGCTGGACACCCTGCCTTAGAGGCTCATTCTGAGAATTCGCCCTGTGGGGCTTCCTGTTCAGGCTATCCTCCTAATCTTCAGGCATTCATTTGGGTATGGGCCCCCATCTCGTGTAGGAACAGAGAGGCTCTCCCAAGCATTACAATAGTGGACTGGTGAGTCTCCCCTCCATGGAGTAGGCTTGATTCCCCTTTTTTCTGATTTATAAGGTGTTTCCTGCAGAAACCCTTCTTAGTGTTGGCTCTGAGGAGCAGCAGCTTTCCAGACTTCTTGTTCTTGCAGACTCTGCGGGTCTGGGTAGAACAAGGCCCATGCTTCTATAGAGATAGAAAGCATAGTCCACTTGGGTTGGTAATAACTAATGCATATTAAACAAAATATCTGATCCCTCTGTTGATTGGATCTCAATACTATGCCTCTTTGGTAGAAACAGGGCAATGCTCCCCTCTATGCAGAAGGGTTTCTTAAGAGCTTGCCACCCCTGGCAGATCAGGTGTTCCTCCTTTTTTCTTAAAAGTTAGGAACCTGTTCCTAAGCACTAACCACTTACTCTGGTCAAGTATGTAGCTCCTTGGCAGCATAATCAGATGTCTAGTGGCTTGCGAGCTGTCTGTTCTGATTTGACGTAGCAATGCTCCCCTCACCATGAGGGTTGGTTAAGTATTGCCCCTTCCTGCCTATCTCCTGGGGCCCTATTTGAGTGCGCCCTCCCGGCACGCTATCCTAAAATCCATGTTTATGGTAAGTGCACAGGCAAGTCTCTGGGCACTTTTCTAAAATCCACATTGTGGTAAGTGTGCACTCTAGGACCCTGCATACTTTCTAAAACCCTGTATGGTGTGTAACTTCGTTCCCATTCTCTGAGTTGGTTTAGGCCCAGGACATCTTTGACCACACTGTACTTATTTCCTTGAACAGGGTGTTGCTACCCATGTTCTGTGAGTCAGTTCCTGATGGAACAGGACCCACACAGAAAGGGAATGTCTCAGGCTGGGTATGTAACCATGGTTCCCTGAGAAGAGAACGAGACAATACGCCTCTAGTCTCTTCACCATGCTTCAGACGTGAGCTTCAGATGAATGTTCTACCGGCACACTTTTATACAATGGTCACGCTGGTAGTGACACGGTGACGGCAACGAGTCGCGCTGGAAGTAACATCATAGGCTGTTGCCGGTCAATACAATTTTTTGTTGGTTTGGTTGTTTTTTTTGTTTTTTTGTTTTTTTACTTTTTATTCATCAAAGAATCCTGAAAACAGTATCACAGGTTCCAAAAAAGAAGCATATTTGTTTTTCCAACATTGAAAATAAAAGTAATAAATCAGTAAATTAGAATGATTTTTGAAGGATCGTGAAACACTGAAGTATGGAGTAATGATGCTGCATCACAGAAATAAATTATATTAATGTATAGTATAATAAGTGAAGTATTTTAAAATAAAAAATGTGCAATAATATTTAATAATATACATTTTTTTCCGTTGATCAGGTGCTCCTCACATGATTTCTGACAGAGTGAAAAGAATTATCAGAAGAGTTGTTGATGTGTCGATTAATGAATCAATGGAATAGAACATATAAAACTAATGTAAACACACAGTAATATTTCATATTTGTTTATTTAATAAGTACTTGTGTAGATGTGGGAAAATATACAGTCAGTCATTATTACAAAACTTCTTTCAGGGTGAATCATCTTGTCAAGGTATACTTTGTTACAGTAAAAGCTCAGTGTACATTATTTCTTTAGCAAAGTATTTCCAGCATAATAAGAAGATAAAGGCATGATTGACTTTACCTAAAGCACAGACAACAGTTCACAGTTTTCCTTTTCTCCTGATGGAATACACTACAGCATATGCACAACATACCTCATATTTTGTCATTTTCAGTACAATTCATGTATACTTTTAGGATTCTTTTACGAACCTCAGTTAGTTTTAATCCATAGATTACAGGATTGAAAAGAGGCGGCACTATAATCATTTCTAAAGACAAAAAATGATGCAGGTTTGCAGGGAAATTATTTGACCCATATCTGTTATAGATGGTATCAAAAAGTATTGCAATAGTGAGATTTATCAATGAAAGTAAATGAGGCACACATGTCTGCCAAAATTTCCTTCTGCACTCTAATGATGCTTTACATGCAATAATAAGTTTTATATAAGACATCATAATTACAATCACAAGGCCAAAATACAATGAAATAAAAATAAATCCATAAATGTTATTGATGACAGTTGACTCACATGAAAGTTTTACTATTGACCAGTTGTCACAATACAATTTTTCAATATGATTTCTACATGGCATCAACCTATTTGACAAGAAGACTGCAATTAACATATTAAGAAATGGTACAATCCAACATAGGACAAGTAATATGCTACATGAAAATCTGTTCATCTTTGAATGATAGTCTAAAGGTCGACATATGGCCACATGTCTGTCATATGCCATTACTGCTAATGTAGAATATTCACACATAACATAAGTATAAACAACAAAAGCCTGGAATGCACACATGTAAGATGGAATTACATATGAATTAAATATTAAATCATTCAAAAATTTAGGATAAAATGCTGCTGTTCCATAAATATCATTTACACACAGATTACACAGAAAAATGTACATTGGTTGATGAAGGGCTTTCTCCAAGGCAATGACTACAGTGAGCCAAATGTTCACAAGCAGTATCATAACATAGAGGAACAAAAAGCATGTGAAATAAATATACCTGTATGATTTAGCATTATGTGGTTCCATGAGAGTGTAGATTGTAAAATTTGTCATATCCATTGTGTATTTAAAATCAACAAGTAACTAATAAGCACCGACATGTTCAGTTTAAAAATATTACATACATGCTTTAAAAATACAATCAGCATTAAAACAAATCCAACATTACTATTCCATTGCCTTAAGTTGGGATCTTAAACACTCACACTCATGAGCAGTATGGACCACTGACCTGCTTATAAATAACCTTTTTGCTCAGGGGAAATTCACTGAAGCCTTTTTTTTTTTTTTTTTTTTTAAAGGAATAGTTCACGAAAAAAAAAAAAAAAAACTCACAGAATAAACACACAAAAGAAGTCATACTTTTTTTTTTTATTAACCATACATCAAGCTTAGCTGACGAATACAATTAAAATGTGTATTTGTCTCTCTGTGTAATATGATACAGTATAAAAAACATTGGAACTACTATGTTTTTATATTAACCATTACAGTAACACTTTAGAATACTGTTGTTGTTGTTGTTTTAATTATTGAAGAACTAACAGGTAATTATTCGTTAACACTTTACTCACTGCAGTTAACTACTAAGGAAGATGTGTTAACTAATCAGTAAGTAATAAAACTGTATGACTGTGTTAAGTAACAGTTAGCAAATCAATAAATAATGTATTCTGTCATACCTCCTGAAGAACTACTATTAATTATCTAGTAGTTAAGGTTCAAGAAAAATAACTATGAAGTAACTACTTATGAACAGTCACACACAATTACACTGAGTTGTGACCCTTTCAAATAAATGTTATTAGCAGTAGTAGTAGTATATAAATAGAATATTAATAAGTGCAACAAACTTTTGACTGAATAAACTTTTAAGTGAATTGTTTTGTGAGTGTGTTTTGTAAGAAATCAGCCTCCTCAGCATATACCATATTACCATGAATTCAATTCCTGTTTTAAGGCCAAAACTGGGGGAAAGTGAAAATACAGGTTAACTCTATTTTGTTCATTAGTAATTAACAAAGAATTATCAAATAATTCTGCAGGACTTATTACGAACCTGAAACAGTAGGCTATTCTAAAGGGAAAATATTGGAAACCCATTAGTAATTAATAAAGAATTATTAGATAATTCTGCAAGAATTACTTAGAAACTGAAACAGTGTAACGGATAGTCTACTGAAGAGAGTTAAAAAGTATGAACCCAGGTGCAGCTTTATTTACAAACGTGAATATCCAAAGTAAAAATCCAAACGATGACTTGACAGAAAACAGACTTGACTTGATTATGAACAGACTTGACAAAACAGACATGGCATGGAAACAGACTTAAAACAGGCATGAACAGACTCCCCAATAGCGGGTTACAATATTAATACGTGACAGAGGAATAATGGAAACATGAGGCAACTTATAGGAAACAAAGGGGATCACATGACATGAGTAACCAATGAGAAACACTGAACATGACATAGCAACCAATCAGAACAGAGAACACCATGACATAACATAAACCAATGAGAACATGACACATGAACAAGCAGGAGAACAAGAGGAAGCAAGGGAAGCAATACAAGACAAGAACCAAGACTAGACTTCAAAATAAAAGACATGAAAACATGAACATGAAACAGAAACCCAAAACAAACCCAAACACCCATGTTACAAATAGTATTCTAAAGGAAAATATAGGGAACCCATTAGTAATTAATAAATAATTATCAGATAATTCTGCAGGAATTACATAGAAACTGAAACAGTATTCTTGTCACACCCCTGTGTCTGTTTTGGTTTCTCATGTGTGTGTATTTCTTACCTGTTTGTATTAATTAGTCTCCTTTATATGTTGCATTCAGTTATTGTCTCTTTGTCCGCTATTAAGGTTGCTTTATGTGTATGTGTGTTCCTGCCTTCTGTTTGTGGATTACTCCTCTGTGGATGTCATTAAAGAACTTTGAATTTGGTTCAGCAACGTACTGCGTTTCTCTCACGTACACCGTGACAGAATACCGGACCAACAACAGTTTAGCAGCATGCACACATTTGACTTTCATTTTCACTAGTGTTTTTTTTTTTTTCTTTTTCGTTTACCCTGCCATGAACGACCCGCCAGACCCAGTGCCCAGCCCTCCATCACCGCGGAGTACAGAGCCACAGCCCGAGCCTACCACTGATGGAGAACCAGAGCCCTTCGTGACCAACGAGCCATCGCAGATATGAGCGACAGAGCTGAGGATCACCTCAGAGCCTGAGCCGGCACTGTCAGACCACGTGCGTACAAACGCTGAGGGTGAGCCTGCACTGGACAATGTTAACCTGGACCTCAAAGACTTTTCCTCGGATCAAGTTTTCCCACCCAACCCCCCTTATATTGCCTACTCCCGTCTGCCATGCTGCTGCAGCCACACCTCTGCTGCCCACTGTCAGCCCCTCTGCTCACGCTTAGCCCACCATCTGTGCGGTGGGCGAGCCGTGGTCTGCTAGCTTCCATCGGCATCACGGCTGGAGGACCTCTCATCTCCGCCTCCACCCAGCAGCTCCGCCATGCCACCAAGCTCCCTCATCTCCACCGTGGCCTGTCAGTCCACCAGATCCACCGGGCTCCCTCGTCCCTTTGGCTCCGCCTTGGTCTGTCATCGACCATCCGCCACCTCAGGATTCTACTCCTCCGGCTACGTCTTATCGCACCATCCCACCTGCATTGTCAGGCTCCTCTGTCCCTGCGGCTCCACCACGGCCTTCCAGATCCCCGCCTTCTTCTCGGGTTCCGCCTCCACCTGCTCCGCCTCCATTGGTCGGCCCCCTGGAGCTGTCAGCTCTTTCTCCACCATGGCTCCTCTGTCGTCTCCGCTGTGGTCCACCATCATGGCTGCGGCCTGGGTCTCACCTGGCTCCTTCTGCTCCAGATCCCTCCTATCTCCTCATTGGCTCCGCCCTCCATCGGATCCTCCATGGACTTTTCTGTTTCCTCCATGGTTCATTCCTCCATTATCGCCACCCTAGACTTGACTGTCCTCCTCCCAGAAGTCCAGCTGAAGCCTTCTCCTATAAAGACTTCCTCCTGTCCATCCCACACCCACTTCTTTGTCTGCCACCTAAGTCCCCTCTGTCCATCCATCCTTCTACAGCGCGAGGTCGGGCCTTCCGGAAGGGGAGAGTAATGTCACACCCCTGTGAACTGTCTGTTTTGGTTTCTCCCGTGTGTGCCCATATTTGGCTTTTCTGCCCTTGTTAATGTGTATAACCTTCACCTGATTGTATTATTTAGTCTGCATTATAAGTTGCATTCAGTTCTTGTCTCTTGTCCGCTATTAAGGTTGCTTTGTGTATGTGTGTTCCTGCCTTCTGTTTGTGGATTACCCCTCCGTGGATGTCATTAAAGAATTTTGCACTTGATTCAATTTCGTATTGCGTTTCTCTAATGTACACTGTGACAATTCTAAAGTGAAAATATAGGGGACCTATTAATAAAGGGTTAAGCATTAACAAAACTAAAAAACAAATATGACTCAACAGCTTCATCCCAGTGTTTCGGTAAATAAATAAACAAGTCATCTTTTTGAATCAGGAGAAAAATATGCTTAGATAAAGCACTGTTTAATATACTGGTGGTGCATGATTCAGCTCAACTCTAATTCAGACAATAATTCAACTCACATATTACACATATCAGAAAATTCCCAATATTTTTACTGGAATGTTTTATGATACTGTGCCTGATGATGTTCATATAATGTTGACAGCTTATATATTTGGTTATTTTACTTAACCTCTTAAATTCTGTTCCAGTACATCAAGTAATTATCAAGGTTTTAGTAATTATCAAGGTTTTCGAGTTACTGAAATGTTCACTCTTGCTGAAATACATGAGATAAAAACTCTGCGCACTGCTCTAATATTTAGTCCATAGATTAGAGGATTGAACACAGGTGGGACTATCACCAGTTCAAGAGCCAAAAAATTACGGAGACTCTCTGGAATGTCATTTGAACCGTATCTGCTGTACATAAAATCAAATAGCAAAGCAAAAGTGAAATTTACCACTGATAATATATGTGGCAAACATGTTTGCCAGAATTTCCTTCTGTTTTCTAAAGATGCTTTACATGCAGAGATCAGTTTAACATAGGACACTATAATGATAACTGCACAGCAACAAAATATAATCGCTACAACATATCCATAGACATTATTAACAAAAGATGATACACAAGACAGTTTCACAATTGACCAGTTGTCACAATATAATTTATCAATGTGATAAGCACAAAATGGTCTTGTATTTGCTAACAGGGTGCCATTGACAGCAGAAAAAGTTGGAACAATCCATGAGAACAGAATTAATTTTACACAGGTGTTTTTAGTCAATTTGGAATGATATTCTAAAGGTTTGCATATGGCTACATATCTATCATAAGACATCACTGTTAAGATTGTGAACTCACAGAGTAAAGAGCTGTAAATAACAAAGGATTGCACAGCACACATGTAAGAGGAGATCACAAATGAATCCAATATTAAATCAGACAGAAACTTAGGATAAAATCCTGAGGCTCCATAAACTCCATTTACAGACAGATGACACAAGAAAATGTACATTGGTTCATGAAGAGCTTTCTGCATGATAATGACCATGACAAGATGAATATTAATTGATAATATAAGCAGATAAATTAAAAGAAAACAAGTGAAATATAAATGCCAATATGATTTAGATTCTTTGGGCACCATAAGAGTCAGTCTCAAAGGATAAGACATGTTATCCATCAAGTTATGGATATTCCTCCAAATCACACAAAACAACAATATTCTGCAATTAAAAATATGCACATTAGATAATATTAATAAGTGTATGCTAAAATTGCAATATACATTCATTTATCATCTGTTAATTAGACCTGTTTAAGTTGGAGCTTGGGAAAAAGGCAAACAATCAGTTCAACAAAAGTCGGATGCTGTGTGTCTGCATGTGGAGGGAGCTAAAGTTTTGTTTTTTATAACGTCTTTCTTCAGTTGGGAAATCATCTGCAGCATCTTGGGATTCATTATAATTACGGTCTCCGCAAACTTTGCAATCATTATGTTTAACTTGGAAAAAAAAAAATAACAAAAGTAAATAACTTCATTTTTCACATTGGAAAAGTCTCTTCTTATGAGCTCTGCCCCATTGACCTCCATAGTTTATTTATTTATTTATTTATTTTTGTTCTATGGAAGTCAATGGAGGCCAAAATATGTTTGGTGACCAACATTGTTCAAAATACAGTATCTCACAGAAGTGACACTCATCACATTTTTGTAAATATTTTATTATATCTTTTCATGTGACAACACTGAAGAAATGATACTTTGCTACAGTGTAAAGTAGTGAGTGTACAACTTGTATAACAGTGTAAATTTGCTGTCCCCTCAAAATAACTCAACACACAGCCATTAATGTCTAAACCGCTGGCCACAAAAGTGAGTGCACCCCTAAGTGGAATGTCCAAATTGGGCCCAAAGTCCAGCACTGCCTTAACCCTCCATGACGACATTATGGTTGTTACCAAAGTGTAAAGTGTTACCAAAATTACAAACAAACGACAAAAGAATGAACTTCAGTCATTCATGCCATTAACATCAAAAGTTATTGTAATTAATGGCATATTTGTGTGTGTGTGTGTGTGTGTGTGTGTGTGTGTGTGTGTGTGTGTGTGTGCGTGTGTATCTATTCATTCATTCATTCATTGAATGATGAATGCTGTCCTGTTTAAATATCCTGGAAATTAATTACAGTAAGATTTTGATCACATTATACAAGTGTATACTGTAATTGCATTTTTCTAACAACTTTGCATAACATGAACATAATCCACTAGGCTGTATTAAATTATGCAAAACACTGATATGACCTTAAAGGAACAGTTTACCCCAAAATCAAAATTTGCTCATCTTCAGGCCATCCAAGATGTAGGTACATTTGTTGTAGATTTGGGGAAATTTAGCATTACATCACTTGTTCACAGTGGATCTTCTCAATAATCCATTAGCAGTTCACATGACTCCAGTCTTTTAATTAATCTTTTGAAATGATTGTTTGTAAGAAATAAATCAACTATTAAGATGTTTTTACCTTCAACCAGTTACATCCAGCTAAACTACGAGCTCTCTATCCATAATATTGCTTTCTACAGTGAAAAAGTCATCTTGTCTGAATCAGGAGAAAAAAATGCTTAGATAAAGTACTGTTTAATATCAAAAACAATTCAAAAACAGTTCTATTTAAGTATATTGGTGCATTATGACATAAGAGGACAACAGGGGACTTCTTCACTGGAATAAACATTATTATGGATTATGAATTTACAGATTTATGGATTTATGGAATGGTGTGAAGGTAAAAGCTGATTAATAATGAATCTGTTTCTCACAAACACACAGCTTTTCACTTTCAAGACATTAATTGATCCACTGGAACAATGTGGATTACTTTGGATTATTGCAATGTTTTTTGCAGCTGTTTGGACTCTCATTCTGACGGCACCCATTCACTGCAGAGGAGGTAGTGAGCAAGTGATGAATGCTAAAAATCTGTTCTGGTGAAGAAATAAAATCATCTACAGCCAGAATGGCCTGAGGGTAATCAAGTCTTCAGCTCATTTTTATTTTGGGGTAACTATTTCTATTAAATGCATTTTCAACTAATAAGGGAGGCCAAATACCAGGCAACAACTCTAATTCACATATTACACATATTAGTAAATTCCCAATATTTTTTCTGGAATGTTTTATGATACTGTGCCTGATGATGTTCATACAATGTTGACAGCTTGTACATGGTTGTTTTACTTGCATTCTGTTATAGTTCATTAATAAAACAAACTATAACATGTTTGTATGTCTGTTTCAGTACATCAAGTACTTATCAAGATTTTAGGCCTTTTCGAGCTACTGAAACGTTCACTCTTGCTGAAATACATGAGATAAAAACTCTGCGCACTGCTCTAATATTTAGTCCATAGATTAGAGGATTGAACACAGGTGGGACTATCACCAGTTCAAGAGCCAAAAAATTGCGGAGACTCTCTGGAATGTCATTTGAACCGTATCTGCTGTACATAACATCAAACAGCAAAGCAAAAGTGAAATTTACCAGTGATAATATGTGTGGCAAACATGTTTGCCAGAATTTTTTTCTGTTTTCTAAAGATGTTTTACATGCAGAGATCAGTTTAACATAGGACACTATAATGATAACTGCACAGCAACAAAATATAATTGCTACAATATATCCATAGACATTATTAACAAAAGATGATACACAAGACAGTTTTACAATTGACCAGTTGTCACAATATAATTTGTCAATATGATATTTACAAAATGGCCTCAGGTTTGACAACACGGCTGCTGGAATCACAGAGAAGTTTGGAACAATCCATGAGAACAGAATTAATTTTACACAGGTGTTTTTAGTTAATTTGGAATGATAGTCTAAAGGTTTGCATATGGCTACATATCTATCATAAGACATCACTGTTAAGATTGTGAACTCACAGAGTAAAGAGCTGTAAATAACAAAGGATTGCACAGCACACATGTAAGAGGAGATCACAAATGAATCCAATATTAAATCAGACAGAAACTTAGGATAAAATCCTGAGGCTCCATAAACTCCATTTACAGACAGATGACACAAGAAAATGTACATTGGTTCATGAAAAGTTTTCTGCATGATAATGACCATGACAAGACGAATATTAACTGATAATATAAGCAAATAAATTAAAAGAAAACAAATGAAATATACATGCCAATATGATTTAGATTCTTTCGGCACCATAAGAGTCAGTCTCAAAGGATAAGACATGTTATCCATCAAGTTATGGATATTCCTCCAAATCACACAAAACAACAATATTCTGCAATTAAAAATATGCACATTAGATAATATTAATAAGTGTATGCTAAAATTGCAATATACATTCATTTATCATCTGTTAATTAGACCTCCATTGTTGTTTAAGTTGGAGCTTGGGAAAAAGGCAAACAATCAGTTCAACAAAAATCAGAAGCTGGGTGTCTGCATGTGGAGGGAGCTAAAGTCTTGGTTTTTATAACATCTTTCTTTAGTTGGGAAATCATCTGAAACCTCTTGAGGTTAATTATGGTCTTTGCAAACTTTGCAACCATTATGTTTAACTTGGAAAAAAGACAACAAAGCCAAATAACTTATATTTTCACATTGGAAAATCTCTTCTTATGAGCTCTGCCCCATTGACTTCCATAGTTTGTTAGTTTATTTATTTATTTTTGTACTATGGAAGACAATGGAGGCAAAAATCTGTTTGGTGACCAACATTCTTCAAAATACAGTATCTCACAGAAGTGAGTACATCCCTCACATTTTTGTAAATATTTTTTATAACTTTTCATGTGACAACACTGAAGAAATGACACTTTGCTACATTGTAAAGTAGTGAATGTACAGCTTGTATAACAGTGTAAATTTGCTGTACCCTCAAAATAACTGAATCACAGCCATTAATGTCTAAACCACTGGCCACAAAAGTGAGTGCACCCCTAAGTGAAAATGTCCAAATTGGGCCCAAAGTCCAGCACTGCCTTAAATCTCTTGGGCATGGAGTTCACCAGAGCTTCACAGTTTGCCACTGGAGTCCTCTTCCACTCCTCCATGATGACATCTCAGAATTAGTGGATTAAGGATGCCCCACAGATGCTCAATAGGGTTTAGGTCTGGAGACATGCTTGGCCAGTCCATCACCTTTACCCTCAGCTTCTTTAGCAAGGCAGCGGTCATCTTGGGGGTGTGTTTGGGGTCGTTAACATGTTGGAATACTGCCCTGGGGCCCAGTCTCCAAAAGGAGGGGATCATGCTCTGCTTCAGTATGTCACAGTACATGTTGGCATTCATGGTTCCCTCAATGAACTGTAGCTCCCCAGTACCGGCAGCACTCATGCAGCCCCAGACCATGACACTCCCACCACCATGCTTGACTGTAGGCAAGACATTGGTCTTTGCACCCCTCATCTGGTTCCCGCTATACACGCTTGACACTATCTGAACCAAAAAAGTTTATCTTGGTCTCATCAGACCACAGGACATAATTCCAGTAATCCATGTCCTTAGTCTGCTTGTCTTCAGCAAACTGTTTGCAGGCTTTCTTGTGCATCATCTTTAGAAGAGGTTTACTTCTGGGATGACAGCCGTGCAGACCAATTTGATGCAGTGTGCGGCGTATGGTCTGAGCACCGACATGCTGATCCCCCAACCCTTCAACCTCTGCAGCAATGCTGGCAGCACTTACACATCTATTTCCCAAACACAACCTTTGGATATGATGCTCCCCAATCACACCTGAGACCTTGTAACACTAACGAGTCACATGACACCAAGGAGAGAAAATGGCTAATTGGGCCCAATTTTGTGGCCAGTGGTTTAGACATTAATGGCTGTGTGTTGAGTTATTTTGAGGGGACAGCAAATTTACACTGTTATACAAGCTGTACATTCACTACTTTACATTGTAGCAAAGTGTCATTTCTTCAGTGTTGTCACGTGAAAAGATATAATATAATATTTACAAAAATGTGAGGGGTGTACTTGCTTCTATGAAATACTGTATCTTCTTTTATGTTCCACAGAAGAAAGAAACTCATACAGGTTTGGAACAACCTGAGACTAAGCAAGTGGTAACAGAATTTAAGATTTAAGAATTTTTTGGGTGAACTATCCTTTTAAGTAGACGTAAAATAATATCTCAAATAAACAGGTACAGTAAATGAACAAAATATTGAAAAAAATCGCCTTTAGTTGTCCAAGTATGTCTTAGCAATGCATATTATTAATCAAAAATGTAATGTTGATATATTTACAGTAGGAAATTTACAAAATATCTTCATGAAACATTTTTATTGCTACAAATATACCTGTTCTACTTAAGACTTAAGGTTTTGTGGTCCAGAGTCACACATACTGAAGTTTTAATGAACACAGTTTTATTTTATTTAGGTATATACATTATACACATTAATAGAAAGCTACAGTATGTTTCATGGAAGATGCAAACAGGCTACATTATTAATACCTCCAATACTGAAATTGTATTGAGAGGTTACATATTATGTTAAAAAAAAATAATTTAAAAAGACATAGTTGCAGTTAAGAGCTATAGTGGCTATATGAAATGATCTATAATTAGAAATCATAAAGTGTTCAGTTTAGTAGACATATTGGGAATGGGGTCGTATCTGTGATACTGCTCTTAGCACTTGGTATTAGACTGGGAAAAAAAAAGAAATTAATCTTCCTCTCCAGACCTTTATCATCTTTTCACTCAAAGAAAGAAGCTTAAATGCCTCATCAGTCTGAATTTAGGTCTACCTGTGCATATACCTATGGCATGTCAATCAATTACAGCAAACAGAACTAAATATTATTCTTTATTTAATGGTATTTACACATGATTTTAAACTTCTTTTACGAATCTCTTTGAGTTTTAATACATAAACTACAGGATTGAAAAGAGGTGGCAATATCAGCATCAGCAAGGCAAAAACAACAAAGACATTCTCTGGGACATTGCTTGAGCCATATCTGCTGCACATTGCATCAAAAAACAAAGTAAAACCACAATTTATTAATGAAAATAAATGTGGAACACATGTCTGCCAAAATTTTCTTCTGTTTTCTAGAGATTCTTTACATGCAACAATAAGTTTTATATAAGACACAAGAATTAAAACTGTAAGACACATGTAAAATGATAAAACAATCAATGCCATGATGTTATTAATAACCACTGATTCACATGAGAGCTTTACCATTGACCAGTTGTCACAGTATAATTTGTCAATGTGATATTTACACACTGTCAACCTATTTAACAACACAACTCCAATGAACATACACATAAATGGTACAGCCCAACAGAATAGGATTAATATGCAACATGTTTTTTTGGTCAGTTTTGAGTGATAATCCAAAGGCTGACATATGGCCACATGTCTGTCATATGACATCACTGTTAATGTGGTACACTCACACATAGCTGAACTGTAGATCACAAAAGTTTGGAGGCCGCACATGAAGGAAGGAATCACATATGAATCCAGAATTAAATCATGCAGGAATTTAGGATAAAACCCTGCTGCTCCATATAAATAATTTACACATAAATTGCACAAAAAAATATACATTGGTTCATGAAGGGCTCTCTCCAAAACAATGACCACACTGAGCCAAATGTTCATTAACAGTATCAAAGCATAAAGAAGCAAAAAACATGTGAAATATATATGCCGATAAGATTTGGAGCCTCTTGGTTCCATCAGAGTGTAGATTGCAAAATAGGTCCTATTGTCCATTGTCTATTAATGTTAATCCTAAAAAAAAAAAAAAAAAATTGTCTCTATACAAAAATCATGTTGAATTCATTCATAAACAATTACAGGTGGAGACCAAAAGTCAGTGATCAACACTAACAACTAGCAATATTCCATTTTAAAAATATGGCTTCAAAAATGACACACATTCTCTATAAACACATTTAGTAAACCATTGCTGGTGAGTTACTGTCTTGCACATTAAAAACCATTAAATGAGGGCATTGATGTGCATATAAATAACTTTCATATACCCTGGAAAATTCTCTGAGGTTCGAAATAAACCCCAGGGGTTCAATCAGCTTTGCTAGTCTTTGTGCTGTGCTTTTCATAAACCATTCTTTCTATGAAAACTATATATTTAGAAAATAAATAATGTTGAGATAAGGTTTAACTGTCACCCGTCCCCTCAGGGGGAAGTTTACTTCACCATTTTACAATTACAGATTTTACAAATAAATCCTAATTTAATCATGACAAACTATATATTGTTGGAAAGGTATAAAACTCTTAAATGTATATTTGGCCATTTGTTGTATTACAAATTATGTAGTTAAAGTAATAGATTAATTTATGACAAGAGTGCACCTCAAAAATCTACTTCATAACAGGAGTTCTGTCCTTTGTCACAAAAAGACTTTCTTCGTTGCATTTTTCCCTATCAAGCTTTAGAAATCATAAGAAATTATATGTAACCAGAATGAGCAGGCGGTGCCTTTAAGGGCCAGATGGTATTGTAGGGTAGGTGACGTTTAAAGTCTCGCGGGTTTTAATGAAATGGCGTTTGTTCTCGTTCTCCGCTTGATGAACGAGCGCGTGTGTGGTTCTCTCTAATGCGTTGGAAGAACTGCTTGTGTGTGACTACGGCTCTTGACAATGCAGTGAGTAAACAGGTTTTTAGTCAGAGGAATAGATTATAATGGTAATGTTCATCTTATATGCCTGTTAATGTGTTATTAGGAGTATTTCTGTGCTGATGACCTGTTGATTTGAAAACGCTGTGCGCGTGCAATTCGGCGTTTGGTTTCAGCTATTTAACGTAAGTGTATGGCCAAGTCCATTGATAAGTTCTAATATGAAATGCATGCTGTAAAGTTAGGATATGTTATATCAGGTTCACTTGCGTGTGTTACGAGTGGCGGCATTTATGGACAACTATCCAGAATAGACTGCGTTACAATCTACTTCTGCCTTTTAAAGAGGCTGTTACATCTCAGTCAACAAAGTGAGTCATTAGATTTTGGTTTATTCCAGTTCTTTATTTTGTTTTCATATATAATATGTGGGAACCCAGCATTTGGTCTATTTATTTGAAAGAAAATTCATTTCTGTAATATTGTTTAATTTATCGTTTCAAATCTTTATTTGTCATGAATATTTTGTTTTCTTTGTTTAATGTTTTCTTTTAAAGGTGGAGTTTATTTGAATTATTGTATGTTTTTGTTGTTTTGTTATTTGTATGTATTTTTTATTAAATATGGTTGTTAATTAGATTATTTCAACAATACTATTTATTGAGAAGGATCACTCCTATCAAATAAAGTGTTGAACCTTTTTGTACTCTGGCTTCTAGTTCATTTATTTGAACTACCTGTGTTTAACAATATTATCGTTAGGGTCCCCATCCCAGAAAAGTGGGGGTGGCGTAGTCAATTGGTCGACAGTTACGATTGCCATATACTTAAGGTCACAAAATTGGCTTAGTCGGCAGGGTCATGTTTAAAGAAGCCTGAGTGCAAGGGGTTGTTTTTTTTCTTTAAAGTGTTTGTTTGGTGTGGTGGGAAAAGAAACGGTGGTTGCAACAGATCGAAGACTTCGCAAGCTGGTGATCATCTTCTGTCGGCTGTCTTTTGAATTGTTCTGTTTTTTTTGTGTGTTTTTTTGTGTGCGTGACATTATAACGGAGGAACAACTTAAAGTCTTGGCTGATTTGGTACAACAATTGCAAGCAGATAACCAGCAACTTCGGGAAGAACTGCTTAGGAGGCCTGCTAATGTTGGTGGTGACGAGGCACAAGCTGTTAGCCCTAGGTGTGAGGCTGATGCCCATCCGTCTGTTAATACATCTGCATCTGAACGTTATTTATATGTTCCACGTGAAAGAAAATGTCCCAGGTTTTCTGGGAAAAGGTCCATAGATTTGCTGACAGTAGAAGATTGGGTAGAAGAAGTACGCAGGTCTTTAATAGTTCGTCCAGTCCCATTGGCTGAGAAAGCTCTGTTTGTCTATGACCTTTTAGATGGAGAAGCTAAGGCTGAAGTCAAGTTTCGCCATTCTAGTGAAAGGGATGATCCTGAAAAAATCTTACAATCTTGTTTGATATGTATGGTTGTTCTCAGTCTTTGGTTGGTTTGCAGAAGCAGTTTTTCCAACGCTACCAGCTGGAGGGAGAGTCGTTGCATGAATACTCGCATGCCCTGATGGCCCTAATGGAGGCAATGAAGCGCAAGACTTTGCCAGGTATTTGTAACCCGGACCATACATTACGTGATCAATTTATTGAACATATGCGTGATAACACCCTTCGTAGGGAGTTGAAACGACAGGTGCGGTTAAATACTGAGATGTCATTTCTGGAGGTGCGTTCTGAAGCTATATGGTGGGCCGAAGAGGGAGAAACCCCCTGTGTAAGACCTCGAGCTCATTCTTGTGCTGCAGATGTTCAGATAATGGGTATGTATAGATCTAATCCCCTCTCCCCTGAATCTACTAATGAATTGGGCGAACTAAAAGACTGTCTTCATAAGCAACAGGCGCAGCTAGATGCTATTTTGAAGCACTTGAGTATAAGTTCAACAAATACTGTAGGGGGTGTTGGCTCCCGTCCAGGAGCTCCCCGTTTTCAATCTGATGGTAAGCCAATTTGCATGCATTGCAATAAAGTTGGTCACATTGCAAGATTTTGCAGAGCTGACCTGGCAGGCATGCAAGTAAACTCGAGGGAAGGGGTAGGAACTGGCCAGGGACAGTTATCTCAGGTACAAAGCCAAACGGTTGCACAGGATACCCCAGTACAGCCGGGAAACTAGTACCCTCTGGAGCTGGGAGCCTGGCATCAGAGGGGGGGTTTTCCTGGCTCTAAAGAAGATTTGGTCCAACTTGTTGGACAATGCCCTGTAGTTGAAGTCTCTCTTGGGGATGTGAAAACTCTTTGCTTACTGGATACTGGGTCTATGGTGTCAATGATCACGGAGAGCTTCTTTGAGTCAGCATTCCCTATGCATATTAGGGAATGTTTAAAACCTTGTAGCTGGCTGCGGTTGAAGGCTGCTAATGGGGTGGATATTCCCTATTGTTGCTACTTGGAGCTAGAAGTTGAGGTCTTGGGTAAAATTCTCCCCAAAATGGATATATTAATCATGAGAGATCCATTGAATCCTCTTACACGGCAACAAAAGCTGGCGGTCCCAGGTCTTTTGGGAATGAATATTTTGAACTTTTTCTTCAACATGAAGAGAGTTTATTTTCCTCTCTCACAGTTAAGCAGGCAGGTAAGGAGTGGAAACAGGCCCTCTTAGAGTGTCAGAGTTTAGCTCTCACGGCTGAATCAGGGTTATTGGGGAAGGCAGTTGTAAGAGCAGGATCGGCCATACGAGTACCAGTGGGCTCCCTTCAATGGGTGCCCACAACTGGCTGTCAAGGTATGGCTTGTGTTATCGCATCTGTTTTCTTGGAGCCCCCAATAGGTGAGGAAAGTGTATTGCCTGCAAATATTCTTATTTCAAAGTGTCTTCTACCTGTAGAGCAGGGTGTTGTTCATGTCCCTGTAGTAAATCTGGGGGAGAAGGATCAATGGCTTAGGCCAAAAACCTTCCTAGGCCAGTTGTACAGGGTTGCCCTGCAGTCAGTTTTGGACACTGAACTGGAAAAGAGAATGGTTAGTCAGGGGATTGTGAATTGTAATCAGGTTGTGGAGGGAGGTAGTGAACAATTGTCGGACCCTTTTGAGGTGTCGTGGCCCTCATTGTCTGCTGCGCAGTCCCGACAGGCTAAATGCCTTTTGTCCCGTTTTAGCTTTGTGTTTAGTAAGAGTGAAGGGGACTTGGGGTGTACCCATTTAGTCCAACATGAAATACCAGTGTTAGATAATGCTCCAGTTCGTCAGCGCTATCGTCAGCTGCCCCCCTCCCAGTATGAACAAGTCAAAACTCATATTGGTGAGCTGCTTGAACAGGGTATAGTCCGGCCTAGTTGTAGTCCCTACTCCTCGCCTATTGTGGTGGTACAAAAAAAGGATGGTAGTATACGTCTTTGTGTTGATTACCGTCAACTCGATGCTAAAACACGGAAAGATGCTTACCCACTTCCAAGGATTGAGGAGTCAATTGATGCCTTAACAGGAGCTAAATGGTTTTCAACTCTTGACTTGGCAAGTGGGTATAACCAAGTGTCAGTGGTCGAACAGGATAAAGAGAAGACTGCTTTCTGTACTCCCTTTGGCCTTTTCGAATATAATAGCATGCCCTTTGGATTGTGCAACGCACCTGGTACTTTCCAGGGGCTCATGGAGAGGATTTTCGGTGACCAGCGTTTCCAGTCTCTTTTGTTATACTTGACCGATATTGTCATCTTTTCTGGTTCCTTTGAACAACATCTTCAACGGTTGGAGATGGTTTTGGGGCGTATGCAACAGAATTCTGAAGCTGAAATTCCAAAAATGTAATTTTTTCCAAAAAGAGATTAAGTATCTTGGTCACATAATTTCAACACAGGGAGTGTCCACCGACCCAGAGAAAATCAGTGCGGTAGCCAACTGGAAGTGACCCAGCAACCTTTCGGAGTTGTGCTCCTTTTTGGGTTTTGCGTCATACTACAGAAGGTTTGTAAAAGGGTTTGCTCGATATGCAGCACCTCTACATAGATTAGTGGGGGAGCTCCAGGGTAAGGGAAAGAAGCGATGTTCAGGCACTAATACTTTGTTGGAAGGACGATGGACAGAAGTTTTGGAGAATGCTTTTGTGGCTTTGAAGAGGTCATTGGTAGAGGCCCCAGTGTTAGGCTATGCTGATTTCTCTAAGCCATTTGTGTTAGAGATAGATGCTAGTCAGGTTGGTCTTGGTGCAGTATTGTCTCAAGAACAGGAGGGTCAGCGGAGGCCTATCGCTTATGCCAGTCGGGGCTTGCGCCCTGCAGAAAGGAACATGTCAAACTACAGTTCAATGAAACTGGAGCTTTTGGCCCTTAAGTGGGCTATCTCCGAGAAGTTTCGGGAATATTTGCTGGGTGCTAAATTTGTGGTATTTATAGACAACAACCCCTTGAGTTACTTGCAGACTGCAAAGTTGGCTGCTGTAGAGCAGCGTTGGGTGTTTGAGCTGGCTTTGTTTGATTTTGAGCTGAAATACCATCCTGGTATAGCCAATCGCAATGCGGATGCACTCTCCCGTCTGCCCATAGATCCAGCCCCTAATAGTGTGGAGGAGGTTGGTGCTGGCATAACCTTGCCTCAGGCGCTTTCATTAGTTCCACAGGTGTCGGCCATTTCCCCTCATTACCCTCAGACTATAACATCGCATAACTATAACAAGGCCATGTTCACATTTAGTCCTTTGCAAAGTCTTGTGTTGCCCTGGCTACATTTCTGAGCGTTTATTCCTGTGTTTGATTTCCTGTTATTGAAACTGTTTGTTTAATCTCCTGTGATTGTTTCCCGCCTGCCTTTTTGACTCTTCGGCCTCAACCTATTGCTTGGACACCGACTACTCTTTAGCCCTGCCTCCGTTATTCCTGTTTGTTGTCGATTGACCTTGCTTGTTGTACCACGAGTTTGGTTATTAATAAAGTTGAGTATGGATCTCCACTCCATTGACTCCTTGTTACAATAAAAAAAAATAAAAAAAATAAATAATTAAATAAATAATAAATAAAAATAATTCTTAGTGATTAAAAAAAAGTATCTATATCTATGAAAAATCACATACTACTCTTTAATATTTATTATAATTGCGTTTTTGCACTTGAAATCAAAGCAAAAGTGAAATTAAAAATATTGTTTAAATCATTTAAAAATATCATATAAAATCTGATTTACTACATCTTAAAGATTAACTATACAGTATCCAAAAAGTCATGTAGTCTTCATATACAAGCTAAAGGGACTAGGGAGAAGTTATTTATGTGTCTGCTGTCATTTACTTTAATATTCCTCAAAATAAATATTTTTTTTTTCATATAAAATCTGACTATACATGGGATTCTGTGGGTTTACAACAAGATGAAAATGATGACAGCGTCTCTTCCTTTTGTGCTTTTCTAACAAATTGTTATATTTTGTTTAGACAACATCATAGAACACAAATGCAGAACAGAACATTTCTTCATAATTTGATCTTATTAATAAATGACTTTAAAACTCTTTTACGCACTTCTTTCAGTTGTAAGACATAGATTAAAGGATTAAAAAGAGGTGGCACTATAATGATCTCCAATGCCAAAAGATTCCGCAGATCCTCAGGAAAACTGCTTGAGCCAAATCTGCTGTGCATCATGTCAAAAAGCGTTGCAATAGTGAAATTTATCAGCGAAGACATATGAGGCACACATGTCTGCCAGAATTTCCTTCTGCACTCTAATGATGCTTTACATGCAATAACAAGCTTTACATAGGATGCAATAATTACAACGAAGAGGCCCAAGTAAAATGAAATAGAAATGAATCCATAGATGTTATTGGTGACAGTTGATTCACATGAGAGTTTAACTATTGACCAGTTGTCACAATACAATTTATCAATATTAAATTTACACAACGTCATCCTATTTGACAAGAAAAGAGCAATGAGCATTGTGATGACTGGTGCAATCCAACAAAAGACAAGTAATATGCCACATGAAAATGTGTTCATCTTTGAGTGATAGTCTAAAGGTCGACATATGGCCACATGTCTGTCATATGCCATCACTGCTAATGTAGAATATTCACACATTGCTGAAGTATAGATTACAAAGGTTTGCAAGGCACACATACAAGAAGAAATCACATATGAATCCAGCATTAAATCATGTAGGAATTTAGGAAAGAATCCAGTGGCTCCATATGGTCCATTTACACACAGATTACAGAGAAAAATGTACATTGGTTCATGCAGGGCTTTCTCCAAAACAATGACTACTGTGAGCCAAAGGTTCACGAACAGTATCATAATATAAAGGAACAAAAAGCATGTAAAATATACATGTCTGTATGATTTAAAGCCCTTTGGTTCCATCAGGGTGTAAGTTGCAAAACAGCTCTTGTTATCCATTATTTACTTACTTTATTCTACAAATTTAAATTAGTCCCTGTGCTAAATGTTTACAAGAGTTTGTTCACAAGAAATTGTTCATGCAAAATTGCTAAGATGTTTAAACAATTAAAAACAACAAAAACCATTGTATTTTCAGTAACTTGTCAACACTGATGGTTTAGTGTTAAAGAAAAGATCTAGCACAAAAATAAAAATCACAGCAAGTGCTAACACCAACAATGTAGACAACTGACAACAGGCATGCATATAAATAACATTTCAGTTCCAAGCAACTTATGTGTGAGGCTGTAGAAAATAAACTCAAGGGAAAATTACCTGAACTCCTTTTGAGATTTCCTTATGACATTTAAATATTTTAATCTACTACTATGATTACTTGTAACAGCCCTCATTTGGTCCATTTTCTCAAATAATGCTGTTTGTAAGACTGCATTGCATATATTAGTTAGCATTCATTCATTCATAAGACCATGGATGCTATTTGGTTTAGTAGGTATTCCATTTTTTAAATTAACGTAAAGTTAATAAAGTTAACTATTTTGCTTTTGATTAGCAACTGTGAAGTAATTTCAGAAGTAAATCAAGTTTCAGTTTTAATCAATTACATCATTGCCTAGAGTGAACAAGATTTGAGAGGTATGTGATAAACACGCAGCATTTTATCTGGCAATCTTTTTTTCCTGTATACATATTTAGATGCATAGTACTTGAAATAAACAATACAGCGATAGCCATATACTAGTTAATTGACTGTCTAGCTGATTAAAAATTGTTTAAAGTAAGTATTGGGACTTTTGAATGCAACATTTTAATAAATAATAAAAGTCCATGTACAGTCATTTTTGAAAATTGTTTCTAAATACTTTATAAATGTTAGAAATGCATTGCTGAAACGTTCTACAAAGTCTGTGAACTATGTAGTACTTATATGTGAAGTTAACCATTAAACAGTTATTCACCGTTTTCATGTTCAGGATTTTTTGCATTTTTGCAGGACTGCTCTGAGCACCTGAAGTTGAAAAAAAAAGCAACTCTGAGCAGAAAAGTGCTTGACGTCATCGCGTTTTTTTCCATTGTCCAATCGAAAGAATGGAGAGGCGGGCCTTCTGTTGTGCTAACAAAAGTTTACCTTTGCTTATAAAGTCCGGAGACTGCAATGATGGAGGGGAAACTTTTGCCATCTGTCACGGGTTACCCAGAGCTTTATTTTTTTTAAAAGGTTTTTGTTAATATGACAGTTTACTTAAAAGCAAAAACCAAAGATTTTAGAGATTTTTTAGCATCAGTGGTTTGCTGCTCAATTGCAAGTTACTGCCATTAGCGTTAGTTACTACGTTTGAGAGCAAACAATACTGCTTGTTTTTTCAAGATTTTCATACCTTATTTTAATAACTTCGAGTTATTTTATGATTCAAATTTGGCTGGGTGGTTAATAACACATTTTTCTGTGTTGACAAACAGAACACACATTTAATTTTGTTTTACACAGACTTTAATAAAACCCATATGTTTTAAGGCAAGTTTTAAGGCACATTATTTTGCTCTATTTGCTTGCCTCAACCCACACAACTCAAACATAAACAAATCTTTTTTAGTCATACTGGTATAAGGCCTAGGCTGTCTCGTTCCCAATCGCCAGAGCAAAACTTATTATTAGATCAGCTGTTACATTTTATTTTACAGAATGTGTACGTACAGTGTACTTACCCAGGCCATTCTGCAGGATTGGTCCAAAGTAGGAAATCTCTTGGAAAAAAAAAATGTCTTTCTCCAAAAAATTTGCATGAAGGCAAATTGTGTAATATCCAAGGTACACATTTATATTATTTTTGACAAATTATCCCATGTTTCGGGAGTGACTGCACATTTTCATGACAGTAATGCCTTGGTAGTGACTACATCACAATACATAATTTTAGCTCACATACCAAACCACAGGGCCTATTTACAAAGTTTTTAATTTGTCCTGCTACTGGTGTCATTATTAAATGCATTTCCCTCAATTTTACCTATTTACCTATTTATTTTATTTCTAATTTTTAGGCTCTGAAATATCAAATTGTTCATTGATTTACATCAATGCCAGACTTCAGCGGGTTTCACTTTAAAAGCAGCATGGTCTTATGACGCGGATCTTACACATATCCGATTACGGTGATTTAAGTCTTTATAACTCATTTAAGACTACGTTTATGAGGTAACTCGCCAAAACCATGCATTTTGACATAATTGTGTGGTTTTCATCCATCAAAGAGCTACTGCAATGTTTCCATTGTGACTGTTTCTGTAGTGACAATTTTAGATACTTTTGAGCATTGTTTAAGGGTGCTAATCAGCACATGGTTAGCTAGCACAGTTCTGAACAGTGGTACACGTATAAAAACTAAATGTGATAGAATAAATACTAAAAAGTGTGCTTAATTGCAGAAAAAAAGGTGTTTGGTAGTGACGTTCCTTAAAGTTACACACAGATTTTTAAGACTTTCAAATACTTTTACCTCAAAGTGATGGGACCTATATACCCACACCTTGTAGCTATGAGAGTGTCAGGCATTCACCTCAACCACCTCCCTCTGAAGCACCGCCCACCAGATCCTCATCACCAAATTTCTAATCACCTCCACCTGATTTCAATCAGTCACACCATATATAGACCCAACTCCCTCAGTCTTTCATTGTCTGGTCTACCCTTAACATCCTCTATGTTAGCTCCAGACCTCTCGTTGCTTCCCCAGACTCTATATCCCTGGATTCTGGTTTCCGGCTCTTCCCTCTGGACTTCATTAAATATCTTCATTTATATCCAAGAACAGTCAGATAAGCTTACTTGACCATCAATTCACCTGACTTCTGTTGTTTATCATCCATCTGTTAATAAATACACCTTACTGTTGTTCTACTCACCCCTGTCTCTGGTCTCATCCCTTCGTTGTGTGTAACTTCACATTTTTTAAAAAGAATCAAAAAGATGCTTATAAAAAAATTAGAAAAAAATATTTCAATATAATCTTTATAGGTTGAAATTTGGGGGTTAGGGTTTGGGACAGCCACCTCCCAATTAAAAAGAACCCAATAAATTATGATTTTATATATATAAGCTGACTAATATTTTAAATATTATTGTGAGTATCATTAGATAATAGAAGGATTTTAGTAAACATCTTAGATTTGAATACTTAAATGCTTTTTAAACGTGTTTTTTTTTTTTTTTTTTTTTTCTTTTGTGATAGCAGTTTGCAACAATTCTGCAGAATGGCCCATCCAAGAAAGTACAAAATACTATAAGGTAACTACATGGGTTAAGGGTTAGGGTTAGGTTTAGGGGGAGACTCAGGGTTAGTACCAAGTTATTACCCAGTTATTGGAATTTACTATAATAATACATAGTATGTACACACAGAACAGGGCTGTACATTAAAGTGCTACCCCAAGAGTAACAAAATATCCTTTGTGGCCTGTACATTGAAACTGTTCCTTAATCTCTTTGCCTGAGAGAGGTGAAAACACATTAGGTTGACAAGGTTCTAGAGTGTTTGGATCTATCAGTGGCACTTCAGCAGAAGAAGGCCTACATTTAATGTCAAATATAAACCACATGGAATTGCCATCTTATATCTGAGCACATTTATCATATCCTATTTCAAGCTGAATAGTCTTTGGTTTACCACTATTAAGTTATATAAATAATTTTGCTTTAGCTGACATGTACTGTTGCGCAATAAAGATGGATCATTTCACAAACATTGCAACTTGTTTGTCTCATAGAATTAGACACTGTTTACAAAGTATTAAAATGGCCTGAGAGGAGAATAAAGAGAACCAGAGGTCATTATCTGTCATGGGTTTGATAATTGTCCCCCTTGGGCCATAATTTCTCTGATTGGTCCCAGCTGTGACAGCTATGGACAGATCGCAGTGCTCTTCATGGTGACAACAGTCAGGCCACAATACCTGACCATGTTTCAGAAACTTTGTTAGTTAATGCTGAATTTAAAGGCAAATTTCTTCACAACCAGTTTTCTTCTCTTATGTTGTCTAAGAAACCAACATTCTATATGAAATGGAGAGTTCTATATAAAAAAAAACTTGATTTTCAACCCCAGTAATCTTATATCTTAGTAATCAAACTCAAATATAAAAAATATACTTTTCTCATTAAATTAATCCAAGACCAGATTTTATAAGCTGTTATCCAAATTAATTCCTTAGACCTAGTCTTTTAGTATCAATTTCACCACACATTTGCATTCTCAAGCCTTTCTGGTAAAGAGTGGGGTCAGCTGAATTAGAACTGCTGGTCTTCTGACAGACACAAGACACAATCGTAAGGTCAAGGGTGCCATAAGGAAGAAGGTTAGGATGATTCCAAAGGCTCTTTTTTTTTTTTTTTTTTTTAATGAAGGCTTTTAATAAACCTTTGAGAACAGAAGAAGCCAGAAATTCTCTTGATTAACAATAAGCTTTAAACAAAGGTCTACCACAATGACATCAAGCTCTTTGATATAAAGATATATATGCCGCTTGAAAGTTTGTGAAAATCCTTGACAATTTTCTATATTTCTGCATAAATATGACCCAAAGCACCATCAGATTTTCATTTAAGTCCTGAAAGTAGACAAAAAGAACCCAAACAAATGAGAAAATAATATTAATAAAAATGTAAATAAATAAAAATTATCCAGTGTTACATATTTGTGCATTGCAAAAGTATGTGAACCTCTTGGATTAGCAGTTCATTTAAAAGTGAGATTAGAGTCCATCTGTGCATATGTGTTTTCGGTCAGTGCAATAACTATCAAATGTCAGTATGTGACCTGTTTTATTTAAAGAAGAGGGGTCTATCAAAGTCTGATCATGTTTGTGGAAGTGAATCATGTCCAAACAAAGGAGATTACTGAGGACCTCTGAAAAAGAGTTGATGTTGCTCATCAGGCTAGAAAAGGTTACAAAACCATCTCTAAAGAGTTTGGACTCCACAAATCCACAGTCAGATAGATTGTGTACAAAAGGAGGAAATTCAAGACCATTGTTACCTTCCTGAGAAGTGGTTGACCAACAAAGATCACTCCAAAGCAGAATGTGTAATAATCTGCAAGGTTGCAAAAATAACCAGGGTTCTAAACAACTAAAGATCTTTCTCACATTGGTTCGCAATCTTTCAAGTGGCACTGTATAGAGTATTTGTCCTGTCAAGTTGCGATTTAACAATAATTTAATAAGCATTACTTTGAAACATGAACATAATTTAGGATAATTTTGCCACTTTTTTCGCCACAATTTATTTATTGATTAATATTTCTGCATAAATACGAGCCAAAACATCATCAGATGTTCATTTTAAGCCCTGAAAGTAGACAAAGATAACCCAATTAAACAAGTTAGAGAAAAAATATTTGCTTTGTCATTTATTTATTGAGGAAAAGTATCCAGTGTTACATACCTGTGCATTGCAAAAGTATGTGAGTCTTTGCTTTCAGTATCTGGTGTGACCTCCTTTTGCACAGTAATATGTAAGAATTTTAGCCCATTCACTTAAACTCTGTGATGTTGTTTCCTCCTATGAACTGCTTGATTAGGTTCTTCCACAATATTTTAATTGGATTAAGGTCTGAACTTTGACTCAACCATTCCAAAACATTAACTTTGTTCTTCTTTAAACATTCTTTGGTGGAATGACTTGTGTGCTTGGGGTTGTAGTCTTGCTGCGTGACCCAAGTTCTCTTGAGATTCTGTTCTTAAACAGGTGTCCTGACGTTTTCCTTTAGACATTTGCTGGTATAATTCAGAATTCATTGTTCCATCAATGATGACAGGTTGTTCTGGCCAAAATGCAGCAAAACAGGCCCAAGCCATGGTACTACCACCACCATGTTTCACCGACGGGGTCGGATTCTTAAGCTGGAATGCAGTGTGTTCTTTACTCTAAAAATAATAGCTTCTCATTTAAACCAATAAGTTACATTTTTATTTATCCATTAAACCATTCTCCAATAGAACTCGATGGGTGCTCCCCAGTCCCATTTAGTAGAAAACACAGACTGGGGTCACGTAGACCGGACTGCAAGGGCACTTTAGCATCAGACCTCAAAGGGGCAGGGGCTCGACTGGGGTTCAAAGGGACAGGGCTCTTGATTGGTTCTCTTTGTCTACTTTCAGGAAAATCTGGTGATGTTTTGGATCATATTTATTAAGCTAAAAATGCCAATATTACAAAATATTATTAAAGATGTAGCTGATATTAGATGGCTAAATATGATTCCAATTTATCTGTAACTGTAGAATAGTTGAATGTGTGTAGAAAAAGACTGAAAAGCATGTAAAAGATGGCTGATTAAAGACTTGTCAAAATGGCCAGCAACAGTTGCTCATAAACATTTGTGGTCATGTATAATCTCTGTTCCTTTGAGAAATCCAAGACAAATTTGAATCTAGATAAACATGTTAATTAGGGGTCATTATTTCTCAAAACACACAAATTCCCAGGGAGGCAATTTAAAGAAATCACTGATGAGCCTAAAGTATACGGTCAACAAATTGACCCCAATGGACAGCGTCAAGAGGACAAAATCACACTATGAGGCCATAATGACCTCCCTAAAGAGGGACGGCTATTGCAACATTATTCAAACAATGCATGCAAACACTGATGCAATCAAAACAACATCTTAGCTAAAATAATAATATAATACTACTACTTATAATAAATAAAAAGTATGATATTATATGTTCCTTGTATAAAGTGTTTTTTACAAATGAAGGCCAACTCTTAAGGTTTAAATAATTATTGCATTTAACAACACTTATTAACAGCAATAAAACAATGAAATGAATTATATGAAATATTGAAAAAAGAAAAAATGTAGACTCACCAGAGAGAACCGAGAGCAATATCCAGTTATGACATTTTGATTAATAATAATATACATGCATATACATCTATAATATGCATTCAAAAAAGAGGTGAATTTTCAGCCAAATTTGTAACTATTACAATAGCCAATACTATTTAACCCTATAAAACCTATACTGTAACAAACTTCGAAGGCCTCTCCTAAAATGTCCACCTTCAGGCTGTTTATAAAGTACATTTAAGAATAACTTTGAAATGAGACTACTGAATGTGACACATTAGGCTTTTAAGGAATGTTTATATCTCTCAGCCATCATTGGATTGAATTGCACATGCAATAAAAGCTACAGAGCTTAGATTATAATATGAAGAGTTCAGATGCAAAACCAGCTAAAAGCCATCTCGGTCAAAAATGAGATAATGATACTGAGTGAATGCTCTCGACACATATTATACAGCCATCAAATACTTTTACTTCTAACTCGCTAAAATACCACCCTCAGCTCAATCAGAATTACCAGTAATTACATAGAAACCTATACATCGCCTGATAAAAATGCATTTTTTAAAGAAAGATGTCAGATGGATTTAGAGGCTTTTGCAACTCTTCATATCATCTTATTAAAACATATTATTGGTAAATATAGAGTGGCAACTGATATTTATAGATCCCACTGACTTACATTACAAGCTAAATTTCTCCCTAAGAATGAGCTCTATGTTCTACTATATCATACTATAAGCAATGATTTATTAAATATGACACTCAATGGAAAAACACATGTAATTTTGTTTTGCACACTTTTTTTTAACGGTTAATGTGATGTAATGTGTGTTCTGAAACCACTGAACACTGATCATGTGATCTGAAACCACTAGACAGTCATCCAAGGTCATAATATTCTATATAAACAGGATAAGTACACTGTAAGGTATGTCATGTTTCATGTTGTGTCATCCATCTCTTGTTCATTTTAACTATCTGTACTACTGTTTGCAGGTATCTTCACTTTACAGATGGACTGGAAAGCTGCCAGCACCTAGAGGCAATGGAGACTGAATTCTGACAAAAAGGCACCTGTTAACCTAACAAAAATCTCACATACAAATTTTGTTTTTACAGTGAATTGAACATTTAAAAGATGAACTCATCAGATGTGTCATCGATTATATTGACAGCTTTTTATAGAATGGAGGACTTAAAATACCTTTACTTTGTGATCTTTCTCATGTTATACATGCTCATCCTGTTTGCTAACACCATTGTGATTTTTGTCATAATTATCAACAAAGTGCTTCATAATCCTATGAACATCTTTCTGTGTAACTTGGCTGTAAATGGCATCTACGGTGGCACAGCTTTGTTTCCCTCCTTGCTGGGTAATTTAATGTCTTCTTCTTATGAGGTATCTTTGGCATGTTGTAAGGCTCAAGTCTACTTGCTGCACACATATGCTATCATTGAGTTCACCATTCTGTCAGTGATGTGCTACGATCGTTATGTGGCCATCTGCCACCCACTGCAGTATCACAGTATTATGACCATCACAAAAGTGTATAAACTAATTGCCTTCTCATGGGGTTATCCTTTAGTGACATTCGCTTTGTTTTTCATTATGACTCTGCGCTTGACAATCTGTCAAAACCGACTGGGTAGGATTTACTGCCTAAACTTTTATCTGATCAAAATGTCTTGTGGGAACACATATATTGAGAATGTTGTGGGATTGGTTTTTATTGCTGTATTTGCTTTACCTCAAGTCGTAATGACTTTCTACTCGTATGGACATATTCTGAAAATATGCTTTACTGCCACTAAAGCGTCTAAAATGAAAGCACTGAAGACCTGCACTCCACACTTATTGACAATAATAAACTATTACGTGGGATGTTTTTTTGAAATTGTACAAAGTCGCTTTGACACAAGTTATCTTCCCTTTGAAACGCAAATGTTTTTGTCTCTTTATTTCTTGATATTTCCTCCCATTCTAAATCCAGCTATCTATGGGATAAGTGTTAAAACACTGAGAGGCAATGTTCTTAAACTGTTTGGCCGCAAAAATAGGTTACTGTCTTTAAAGTAAGATATTTGGACCACAAGTAAGAGTGCAAAACAATGCAATACTGTTCACAGTATGAGAAGTAAGCAACTAAAGTGTAAAATGTACTAAATGCTAATTCCATGTAAATTTGAAATCCAAAGACCAGAAAGAACAACATCATTGTTTTCAAAATCAGAACATTATGTACTTTGCATTCATTAGATATTCTTTTTTTCATAAGATTATTGAACTGTCAAAATACACTTGTCATATTTGACTTGATCAGTAAAAATCAATGGAATTTATATTGTTTGCAAGAAATATATAAAATAATTTGAAAAAAGAGATATACATGTGTTGCTCTCTATAATGCTTCACCATAACAGATGTGCTCAGGCCTCCAAAACAATGGTCACACATAATAGTGTTAATTAGAACCACCTTTTTTGTTATCATTGTTATTCTTTGTAGTTTTAAAATAAAAGCCTATTTCAAAACATTTTATTAATCAAATTAATTAAGTGTCATCCTTAAGAAAATATAGTCCCTGGCTAAACGGAACATTGCTATGTAACAAAAATAACAAGCTGTTATTTGTTGTAACAGGGTCATTGTACTGACCAATAAACATCAATGGTCAGAAACGTTTTACACGTTTTATACTTTTATGGACCTTAAAGTTTTAATTCTTTTGTTGTATATACTGTTCTAATATGTTTATACTGTTGTTTTATCTATGGTGTCTACTTTCCTTGCTGAGACAATCAGGAAGGCTATATTTAAAATAAAATGTTAATGCCATGGGTTAGCAATGATGCCTGCCAACTCTAATCTGTAATAAGCACATGATTTTACCATTCACTTATACACTTTTTTCCTGAGTAACCAATGAGTGCCACCATGATGGATTCTAACTTCCATTTGGGTGCTCTCATGTCGCGATTAATCCTACCTGACATTAAAGTTTTTAATTATACTTTTATATTGCAATAATTTCACATTCATGATTCAAATTAATGTAGACCCAACATGAAGAATGTATATATTTATAATATTTGTTTAATGGCATCTTTTTTAATGACTGAAGGCAAGTATCACTGATTCCAACTGATATCTCTATTCCCCCCCCCCCCCCCCCCCCCCCAATTACAGTATAATTGAGAGCTATCACTTTAACATTTATTAGACTTAAAAAAAAAAAAAACTTCTAATTTAAGTGAACTTGAAACAATCTTCACATAAACCCATTATAATAAATGTCATATAGTCTAACTATCTGTGCTCTTCAACAAGAAAATATAGCCTAAAGTTATCAAACACTAAATTATATACAATTTTAAATTATAAAGATAAAGCTTAAAATTACAGAAGTTATTAAATTCCACTTTTTAATATTGTTGTTAGGATATTTTGACTGCTTTTACTTTAAAAGCTGCCGCTGCTGACACTGCTTTAAACGTGAACTATAAATAAATACTGTGACGTGCGTCTCAGTGCCTCGTCAGCGTCGCCCTGGAAACGCATGGGAATCACCTGGGAGCACCCATCACCGGCTGATCGGTCACGGCTGGCGGGCAATTAAGCGGTGGCTACAAAAGCCGCCGCCACCACAACACAAGTGAGTGATCACTCCAGAAGACTGGGAACTGATGCCAACTGTGTTTTTCTCTATTCTAGAAAGCCTGTGACCGATCAGCCGTTGCGCACGAACACCGAGCACCCCAGAGAGCGCAGCACGAGCATCGCACCCCACGGACACACCTCAACCTTTGTTTTGTTTCACGGTTCACGTTCAATAAACCACCCTCCGGGGCTTTATTGCACTTACCCCTGTTGTGTGATTCTTCAGCCCGTTACAGTGGTGGAGAATGCGGGCAGGTGACTGAAGAATCACCGCAGCGAGGTACGGACATTAACATCTCTCACGTGTGTATATTCTGTTCTTCTGTGCAGGCGGCCGCCGCTCCCTACGTTATGGAGGAGCTCTTAAAACATCTTACGGAGGTCAGCATCCGCCAGCAGCAAATCATGGAGCACCTGGCGAGTCGCCAGGGTGAAACTGAGCGGGGGCTGGTCGAGCTCCAAGCCGCGCAGCGCGCTCCGCCGCCTGATCCCCGCGTGCAAGCAGCCCAATTGCTTCCCAAGATGACCGGCCACGATGACGCCGAGCTGTTCTTACAAATGTTCGAGAACGTCGCCGCCAGAGAGGCCTGGGCACGGCAAGATTGGGTTCGCCTGTTGGCACCGCTGCTGACAGGGGAAGCACAGCGGGCGTATTTCTCTCTTTCCCCCGAACACAACGAGAGTTATGACGAGCTGAAAACCGAAATCCTCTCGCGAGTGGGTCTCTCGCCTACCGCCGCCACTCAGCTGTTCTTCGACTGGGAATACAACCCCCGACTTCCGCCCAGGCCTCAGGCGGCTGAACTCTCACGGCTCGCCAGACACTGGCTCTTGTCTGGGGATCCCACCGTAAGCCAGGTGGCGGAGCGCGTCGTCATCGACCGCCTCCTGAGAGCCCTCCCCCGCTCGCATCGTCAGGCAGTCGGGATGCGGAATCCCACAAATCTCGGCGAGTTAGTGGAGGCGGTCGAGCTGGCGGATGCTGCCCAACGACGGGAAGCTGGGGAGCGTGCGCCGCCATTTCCCCAGAGGGTGGTCCAGGAGCGACGCCCGCTGGAAGGTGCCCCGCGACCAGTAAGCAGGCCAGCGGCTCCCGCCCCGCCAGATGAGCCCATGCCCACCGAACCACCGCGCTCGCGGGCGTGGCTGGCAGGCTGCAGTGTGCATCGAGCACCTCCGGGAGGAGCCCCGCGAGTGGAAGTAAGGGTTAACGGACATCCATTTGAAGCCCTCCTCGACTCAGGAAGCACCGTCAGCCTGGTCAACCCTGCCGTCCTGGCCCCCCGTCCCGACACTAAAGCTCGCCTGGCCATTACCTGCGTGCACGGGGACACCCAGGAGGTGGCAGCCCGTCGTGTAACTATCTCGGCCGCCTCCGGGGCGTGGCCGATCGAAGTGGGCATTGTCAAGGATCTGCCGGTTCCAGTGTTGCTCGGGAGGGACTGGCCAGGGTTTGACCAGCTGCTACGCACCGCCTCACAGCCTGCCAGCCCCAGCGGGAGCCGCCGAAGACCCAGCCGACAACGGGGAGGCCGGCGTCGTCCCGTGCTGTTGGCCTCAGACAGCGCCCGTGATGGTGAGTCCACCCCCAGTAACTCTAACCTTTTTTTCGATGTGTTTCAGCAGGTGGCGGCTGGGGGGGACTTTAGCAAGGCACAGCATGAGGACGACCGTCTTAAACACTGCTGGACTCAAGTGCGGGTGGCGGAGGGAAAGGAAGTCCACCCCGCGCCCCACCCGATCCCACACTTCGTGATTAAAAACGGTCTGCTTTACTGTGTCGCGCAGTGGAGGGGGGAGGAGAAAATTTTGTTGGTTGTCCCTCGGGCCAAGACGGGGACTGTGATGGAACTCGCCCATTCCCATCCTATGGCTGGCCACCTCGGTGCTCAGAACACCATCCAGCGAATTCGCGACCGGTTCCACTGGCCTGGACTGGACGCAGAGGTCAGAAGGTTCTGTCAGGCTTGCCCGACCTGCCAGCGGACATCCCCACAGACTCCTCCCCCCAGCCCGCTCATACCGCTCCCCATCATTGAGGTGCCCTTCCAGCGGATCGGGATGGATTTGGTGGGGCCGCTGCCTAAGTCCGCCCGTGGCCACGAACACATCCTGGTGGTGGTCGACTATGCCACCCGGTACCCCGAGGCCATTCCCCTTCGCAAAGCCACCGCGAAAGCCATCGCACATGAGCTCTTCCTCCTCTGCAGCCGAGTCGGCATCCCCTCAGAGATTCTGACCGACCAGGGGACCCCGTTCATGTCCCGGCTGATGGCGGACCTCTGTCGTCTTCTCCACGTAAAACAGCTACGGACCACCGTCTACCACCCGCAGACGGACGGGTTGGTCGAGAGATTTAATAAGACCCTCAAACAAATGTTGAGACGTGTGGCGGCGGAGGAAAAACGAGACTGGGACCAAATGCTGCCTTACGTTCTTTTCGGCATCCGGGAGGTCCCGCAGGCATCCACAGGCTTCACCCCCTTTGAACTATTGTTCGGGAGGCAGCCTCGTGGCCTCCTGGATGTCGCTAGAGAGGCGTGGGAGCAGCAGCCCGCCGCCCACAGGTCCTCGATTGAACACGTCCGTCTGATGAGGGAGAGGATCGACAGAGTGATGCCGTTAGTCCGGGAACACCTCACCCAAGCGCAGCAGGCACAACAACGCCACTACAACCGGGCAGCCCAACCACGGGAGTTCCAACCGGGGGACCACGTCCTGCTGCTCGTCCCGAACTCGGCCTGTAAATTTCTCGCCACCTGGCAGGGACCCTATACGGTGACGGAGAAGGTGGGGCCAGTGACGTACCGGGTCCGCCAGCCAGGCCGTCGCCACCCGGAGCAGTTGTATCACGTGAATCTCCTCAAGAAGTGGGTTGGAGACCGGACCCAGCTCGCCGCTCTCGCCTCCTCCTCTCCTGTGGTTGTGGACATCGACCCGCAACTATCCGCTGCTCAGAAAACAGAGCTGCAGCACCTGGTCGGTCAGTTCTCGGATGTGTTCTCCCCCTGGCCCGGGCAGACTAACGTCATCCAGCACGATATCCAAACACCAGCAGGGGTCATCGTCCGGCAGCGGCCCTACCGCATCCCAGAGGCCCGGCGGCAAGCTGTTGAGGAGGAAGTCCAGGATATGCTCAAGTTGGGAGTGATCGAGCCTTCCCGGAGCCCGTGGTCCAGCCCCATCGTGATGGTCCCGAAGCCGGATGGCACCCTCCGTTTCTGCAACGACTTCCGCCGCTTAAACGAAATCTCAGAGTTCGATGGATATCCCATGCCCCGGGTAGACGAGCTGCTGGACCGCCTGGGGAGGGCCCGGTACATCTCCACTCTGGACCTTACCAAGGGATACTGGCAAGTACCACTAACCAAGGAAGCGAAGCCTAAAACTGCCTTTTCCACCCCCAGTGGTCACTGGCAGTACCGGACCCTCCCGTTCGGCCTGCATGGGGCCCCAGCCACGTTCCAGCGAATGATGGACATCCTTCTTAGGCCCCATCAGGCCTATGCAGCCGCCTACCTGGACGACGTCATCATCCACTCTGAGCGGTGGGAGGACCATCTGCTGCGGCTGGGGAGGGTGCTAGGAGAACTCCGGCGGGCTGGACTCACAGCCAACCCCCGGAAGTGTCATCTGGCTCGTACTGAAGCACACTATCTCGGGTTCCAGGTCGGACGAGGGCTCATCAAGCCCCAGGAAAGGAAAGTGGTCGCCGTCCGGGACGCTCCTCGTCCTGCCACCAAGACGCAGGTACGAGCCTTTCTGGGGTTGGCGGGGTATTACCGGTGTTTCATTCCCAACTTCTCCTCCTTAGCGGCTCCCCTGACAGACTTGACTAGGAAGGGACAGCCAGAAAAGGCCCCGTGGGGCCCAGCAGAAGAGGAGGCGTTCCAGCACATCAAGAAGGCTCTCACGACGGAACCGGTGCTTAGGGCCCCCGACTTTAACTGTCCCTTCCTTTTGCAGACGGACGCCTCAGATACTGGGTTGGGAGCCGTCCTGTCTCAGGTCCTGGATGGTGAGGAACACCCAGTCATCTATATAAGCCGAAAGCTGACCCCAGCCGAACAACGCTACGCGACCGTGGAGAGGGAAGCGTTGGCTGTCAAGTGGGCAGTCCTGGAGCTTAGGTACTATTTATTGGGTAGACATTTCACTCTCATAACTGACCATGCTCCCCTGCAGTGGATGGCCCGGGCGAAAGACACCAACGCCCGGGTAACACGGTGGTTCCTGGCGCTCCAGGACTTCCACTTCACCCTTCAACACCGGGCAGGGACGGCCAACGCCAATGCGGATGGCCTCTCCAGGGCCTGGTCAGCTTTCGCAAGTCTGTCAGGGCACACTCCCCGCCCAACCCCAATCTCCCCGCTGTGTAGGAAGACCAGGTCAACGCTTGGGGGGGGGAGTGTGACGTGCGTCTCAGTGCCTCGTCAGCGTCGCCCTGGAAACGCATGGGAATCACCTGGGAGCACCCATCACCGGCTGATCGGTCACGGCTGGCGGGCAATTAAGCGGTGGCTACAAAAGCCGCCTCCACCACAACACAAGTGAGTGATCACTCCAGAAGACTGGGAACTGATGCCAACTGTGTTTTTCTCTATTCTAGAAAGCCTGTGACCGATCAGCCGTTGCGCACGGACACCGAGCACCCCAGAGAGCGCAGCACGAGCATCGCACCCCACGGACACACCTCAACCTTTGTTTTGTTTCACGGTTCACGTTCAATAAACCACCCTCCGGGGCTTTATTGCACTTACCCCTGTTGTGTGATTCTTCAGCCCGTTACAATACTTACATGCACAGTTGTAAGGCAGCTTTAATCACCTTTTTTGTAACTTCATGTCTTAACAGACGACACGACATAACTATGACATCGCATACTCGCAGTTTCATTTGGGTTTAAATATGATACAGCGCTTTAATATAGGCCTAATATAAGCACGGTATAATGGCTGACAGGACAGGTAAATTTGTTTTTACTGACATATGGCCTGACAACATCTCATTTGACCGCAGTTCACTGATGTTCTACTGAAGCTCTTCGTCACCGGTACCGTTTCCGCGCTCATTTGACTCACGTCTGGTGCTGAAGTAAAGTTGGAGTACGCATCTGAAAAGTCTCCCGTTTGATGTGCTCATAAAGACGCTCTGCGCATCTAAATAAATGCAATTCTTTAGAAGTTGTAAGTGCCTAGCTCCGTAAACGCGTTAATTGCGAAAAGATGTATTGCCTGCAATAACGCGTTAATTATGACACCACTAAACTAAATAGAAAAGAGTTAAGCTGTGCTGTTGTTGGCTGCCACAGTAACAGCAATAAGCTTAAAAGGGTCATCGGATGCGACATGCACTTTTACGAGTTGTTTGAAGTGAAATGTGTGTTGGCAGTGTGTGTACACAACCACCCTATAATATTAAAGATCCACCCAGTGTTTTAAATAATTTCCCCTTTCTCATATTAAGCCATTCTCAGATGCCTGTCTGTGTGACGTCACAGTGACAAAGATCACTCCCATGATTGACACGATCGCCTTACCTTAAACCCGTCCTGACCAAGCTATGAACTGTCCGACCTCCATCGTACAGGTGTAGACAAGAATGTCTTCTAAGCGATTGAGGCGTTTTGTTATTGAATGTAATAATGAACATCGTAGTCCTCATTTACTACAGATATCTAAACTGCTGCACTGTAAAAAACAAAAAACACAATTTATTGAGTCAACTTAAAATGAGTTGTTACCCTGTTGCCTTAAAATTTTAAGTTCAGTCTACTCAAATAAGTTTATTCAAGTTGAAATGTTAAGCTGTACTAATTGACAACTTAGATATTCGAGTTGACTAAACTAAAAAAAGTTAAACTTAACAGCTCTGTTTGTTACTCAGCTGCCTTAAAAGTTTAAGTTGAATCAACTCAAATATCTAAGTTGTCACTTAGGGAAATGTAACATTTCAAGCTGACTAAACTTTTTTCGAATTGACTGAACTTAAAATTTGAAGGCAGCCAGGTAACAAATTATTTTAAGCTGACTTAACAAATTGTTTTTTACAGTGTGAAGTCAACTATTGTTTAAAAAATATTATATTGATGGCTTAAAATGGATTGGAAATTAAAAATCACACACAGAATTATAGAAGCAACAGCAATAATAAAAAGATAATCATTTATTATTAAGCAAGAACACCCATTGACAAAGGGTAATTTATTTGGGTGAATACAGCATAGTTTACAATATTACTGTGACAGTTATGGACATTCTTTTGCGTTTTTCTCCCTCATGTGCCCATATTTGGTCGTTCCTGTTCCTGTTCCATTATTAGTTTACTCCCATCATCTGTTTTCCCTTTGTCAGCTACCCTATTTTAAGTCTCCTTTCTGTTCAGTTTACTGTCAGTTATTAGTGTCACAAGTGTTTGTGTAGACTGGAGTATTTACCTTTCATGTATTATGTGGATTCTAATTAAAAGCATTGATTAACTTAATCTTCCTTGCCTTCCTTGGACTAACTGTGACAATTACATACCATTAAACTCATTTAACAATCATTTTAAAAATAAAAAAATTAACACTTAAAAGTAGAATTTTAATTTAAGTGTATTCAACTATTCTCTGTAATCACTTTTCACTGAATTAGTGCTATTAGTGCCTAATTAGTCCCATTTTGTTGCTGAAATCTGAACTGGTAATAGTCTGCTGTTGGGTTTAGTTTTGATATCAAAATATGTAATTTTCATACCAAAACAACATATTTTACAGTCACCGTTATGCAGATTGATCATAAACACAGCTAAAAATCTTCCTACCACAGTGGCCATCCTTCACAAAAGTAATCTATCACTGTTTTATCACAGATACAATGCAAAATGTTTCAATACAAGCATTTCAGTAAAATGAATGTATGCAATATTTCAAATTTTTAACCCACGGGAGAAAATCAACCCAATTCTGTGGAAAATGCGGATTTGGCAACCCTACATCCAACAAGAGCTGCATCCAAAGCGATTTAAATACTCCGCATATTGATAGCGAAAATTATATTCAATATTATAATTTTTGCGGGAGCGGGATTAAGAAAACAATCCCGCGCACGGCTGTAATACAAAAACGCACCCAATGAAGGGCGATTGTAGGAAGCAAAAGCCAAATCCCGTCCAGATGCATTTTTTAAGTCCAAAAAGAGGACATGTCCGAGGAAAAGAGGACGTATGGTCACCCTAGGTTTAACGTTAATGTCGGCTCGGAAAATTCATTAATTTGACTAGAAACACTAGAGACCCGAAAAGTAGAGCATTGTTCCAGTTGGGCAAGGCGGTGTTTACAAGGTGATTATAATTAATATTCATTCAAATAGCCACAAATAGAGCTGTTTACAACATTGCAATGTAGTGACCATGTGATCTGAAAACAATGGGCAATTCTCAAAGGTTACAGGTAAACCTGTTACCTGTCTGTATAAAAGAAGGAGGCTCAATTGCCTTATCATTCAACTATTATCCAGCTGACCTGACACATCTGGGGCGTTTGTTTTGAAAGGAATTTCCTAATATTTACAGTACAAGGAGAGTCTGAGCATCTGCTTAAAACTTCTGTCAATTATACAACTGATTGAAAAAAATTGTGAAGAATGTAATGTACCTCTTTTAACGGTGTGCTTAATTTAAAGAAGATGGAAAACTCATCGGTTATTATACTGGAGGCGTTTTACGGAATGGACAGCCTTAAAAATCTTTATTTCATGATCTTTTTCATGTTATACATGTTTGTACTCTTTGCTAACACCACTGTGATTTGTATCATAATTAATGACAAAGCGCTCCACAAACCTATGCACATCTTTCTGTGTAACTTGGCTGTAAATGGTATCTATGGTGGCACGGCTTTGCTTGGCCCCTTGCTGGGTACTTTAATGTCTCCTTCTCATGAGGTATCTTTGGCATGCTGTAAGGCTCAGACATACTGCCTGCACACATATGCTATTATAGAGTTCACCATTCTGTCGGTGATGTGCTACGATCGCTATGTGGCCATTTGCTACCCGCTGCAGTATCACAGTATTATGACCATCACAAAAGTGTATAAACTGATAGCTTTCTCATGGGGTTATCCTTTAGTGGCATTTGCTTTGTTGTTTATTCTGACTCTGCGCTTGACAATCTGTAGAAACATTATAGGGCGAGTTTACTGCTCTAATTACTCTCTTGTCAAACTGTC
This sequence comes from Cirrhinus molitorella, assembly GCA_033026305.1. Classification (NCBI taxonomy): domain Eukaryota; kingdom Metazoa; phylum Chordata; class Actinopteri; order Cypriniformes; family Cyprinidae; genus Cirrhinus; species Cirrhinus molitorella. The sequence goes on along the minus strand of CM065138.1, from coordinate 15,623,218 downwards.
CTGTGATGACACAAACGTTGTGAGTGCTATTGGATTGTTTTCTGTCGTTGTATACACTTTTCCTCAGCTTGCAATGACTTTCTACTCGTATGGACATATTCTGAAAATATGCTTTACTGCCACTAAAGAGTCTAAAATAAAAGCACTGAAAACCTGCACTCCACACTTATTTGCAATTCTGAACTATAGTGTGGGATGTTTTTTTGAAATTGTACAAAGTCGCTTTGACACAAGTTATCTTCCCTTTGAAACACAAACAGTTATGTCAATTTACTTTTTAATATTTCCACCTATTTTGAATCCAGCCATCTATGGGCTAAGTGTTAAGGCCCTAAGAAGCAATATTTTCAGAATTTTTAGCTCTAAGAAAAAGTTACTGCCTTTGATGTAGGATCATTGTTATTATTTCGCTTAAATAATATTTTGTTTTGTTAATAAACAGCTGACGTTCTTAACATTTGCAAGTAATTTATGTTGAGGTCTGTATGCATGATTATGTGTTTTCCTCTGTAAGCAGCAGTCGGTGCTACAGAACACATGTAAAAGCAAAATGATTGTCACCAAAAACAAAACAAGCAATAATTAGTTTTGCTTTGTGTTCTACTGCAAAATGTTTGTTGTTCATGAAAATTAAACCCAACGCATCAACTCAAATTATAAGCCAAAATTATAATCCTCTCAGGAACAATTGTGACCCTGGACCACAAAACCAGTCTTAAGTAGCACATGTATATTTGTAGCAATAGCCACAAATACATAATATGTGTCAAAACTATCGATTGTTCTTTTATGCCAAAAATCTTTAGGTAAAGATCATGTTCCATGAAGATTTTTTGTAAATTTCCTACTGTAAAAATATCTAAACTATTTTTTATTAGTAATGTGGATTGCTAAGAACTTCATTTGGACAAACTCAATATTTCAATAAATCTCAATATTTAGTTTTTTTGCACCCTCAGATTTTAGATTTTCAAATTATATCTCGGCCAAATATTGGTATGCAACTGCAAATTTATTTATTTTATTTTATTTCATTAGCTTATTTATTCAGCTTTCAAATGATAAAAAAAGACTCCTATGACTGGTTTTGTGGTCCAGGGTCACAAATGTGAAAAATAAGTATTAACTGCATTAATTTATATACTTAATAGTAATTCCAGTAGCCATAGATTGGGCATATTTGCATAATCACAATGTAATGACCTGAAAGGATGTGATCTGAAAAGACTGGGCAATATTTTCAAAGGTTACAAGTAAGAGTCTGAATAAATAAAGGAAGAAGTTTGATTCACTATATTTTCTGTGTACATCATGCTTTAACATTCACCTATTATCCAGCTGACCTGATCCAGGATGTTTGTTTTGAAAATATTATTAATATATTTTCTGTCTCTAATATTTACAGTACAGGGAGAGCCAGTTCTTCTGCTATTTTTTTAATTTTGCTTTGTGTTCCAAAAAAAAACGTTCATGGAAATAGGTTAATAGATTTCAACAAACCCAAATGCATCAACTCAAATTATAGGACTACTTCCTCTCAGGCACAAAAAAAAAAAAATAATAATAATCTTACTTGTTACTTGTTTCAGCCTGATTTTGAGCATTTCTTGATGAGCTAAAGGCTGATGAAGTCGTTTACATTTCAGAGCACTCTATTAACTTTAATATCTGATATTTGTTATCTGTTGTGTGTTCAATTGTGTGTTTATTATATCTCTACAAATCAAACAAGCAACAAAGATAAAACGTATACAAATTGCAGATAACCTGTTATGGATTTCACCATGCTTTTCCGATGCTTCACCACAGTACTTAAAATGACATGCACCACCTGCTGCCCTGAGGTGCTACTTGCAATAAATAATTTGCCACAACATTATTTGATCAGCAGATGGCAGCTCATAAAGACAATGAACAAGGAGGATTTGAAGAAAAATAATGCTTTCAGTGTTTAACATTGTATTTCCCCCCTCTGGTTTATGTTCGTTATTTATTATTTGTTTGTTTTTTAGTTTATTTACTCTACTTTCTATCTTGTATTATTTTTATGAAGCTGTTGTGGCTTTGAGCTTGTTGAGAAGTGTTTTAGCATCAATTTTTTTTTTTAAAGGAGGATTTTAAGTGATTTCTGTAGGCTGCATGCCCTCTTGAACCACGCTCACTGATTCTGTCACGATGTTAAAAAGGCAAAACATGTCGAGTTTGTAATGTTTTGTACTATTAAATTTGTCTTTTTTAAGATTTTAAGCATTCGTTTGCACCCATAGGCCTACTAAAATTAAACCAATTTTACTTATGTACAAACGTAACGCTTCTAACTAAATCTGGAGATGGAAAGTCTCTAAAATTATATTTAAAACATCTCAGCAGGTCGTTTTTGACGCGTTTCCAAAGCTATTTACAAACTGTCGTTTTTTACAGATGGTTTACCTAAGTTTAGTTCCACCAGACATAGGTTTTAAACAAAAACGACAAATTATTGTTATTTCATTGTAATATAACCTATTTACTGGCCATTTAGTGTTTCTGCAGTAACTTTATAGCATCAATTTTACTTGATCAGCCTACTGATAATTCTAATAGCTAATTATGTTTTATAACATTTAATATCATATCATGCACTTAAATTACCCACGGGCAATAATATAAGTAAAGTTTATCAGCATGATAGCGATAGTAAGCATGACTTTGCACTTTTTGCACTCTTTTGTTCTTGTCCGGTTGAGAGGCGGAGCTGCCCGTTGTTTCAACTGCGGAACTTTTCAGAAACTAACATTTCAACGCTTAGCACCAGATTCTTTATTTCGTGACTTAACGCTTGACGATAGAAATCCACAATGTCTAAAAGAGTGGCTGTAGTTACAGGGGCAAACAAAGGCATCGGACTGGCGATTGTTAAAGGGCTGTGCAAAGCAGGTTTCAAGGGAGATATTCTTCTCACTGCGCGAAATGAAAAACTGGGACAAGATGCGGTTGCTGGACTGCATTCTGAGGGATGCAAAAACGTAATCTTCCATCAACTGGATATATGTGACCAAGGAAGCTCTCTGAAACTCAAGAAGTTCCTGGAGGAGAAGTACGGCGGCCTGGATGTTCTAATCAACAACGCGGGAATTGCTTTCAAAAGTTAGTTTTGAATGACTTTTTCAGCAGTGACCTTAAAGTGTCAATGAAAACATTCTACATATAGCTGTAATAAAATGTAATATAATCATTCAGTTTTGGGGAAAGCTACTTTTGAAAGTAATGCATTACAATATTGTGTTACTCCCTAAAAAGTTTAAATTACATTACTTAGTTACTCTTTAGGGAAGGGAAAGTAATGCCGTTACTTTGCGTTACTTTCGCGTTACTTTTTGCATCTGGTCAGGGCTTGTTTTTTATATATATAATAAAATATAATATAATATAATAAAAAGTTATATTTTTAGCAAATGTAAAAGCCTTTCCACAACAAAAAGCGGCATTCTGCATTACAGATTTCTGTGCTAAAATCTTACATATTTTTTATGTCAAACCTAGGCCATTCACATAGGACATTTTTTTCCATTTTGATTATTTTCATTCATTCATTCATTCATTTACTATAAACATGCTGGACAAACGTGTTTGACTGTTAAACTTCTTTTTTTAAGTTGTAAAATGTTTTGAATGAATGAATGAAATGTGCTGCTCAAGTTTTCACATTTCACATTTTTAAAAATGTGTTCTGTCTTAATGACTTCTTAAGGACTATGTCTTCTAGTGGAAGGATACCCCTTTAAAATAAAATATTTTAAATGTATTATATTACATTACATTATTGGTCGTTGAGCATTCTGTTTTAAAATCCTTACAACATTCCGTTATGTAAGAGAAAGCATTTGAAAGCATTTGACATTTTGAAAGCACATAGAAAGCATTTGACATTTTGAAAGCACATAGAAAGCATTTGACTTAATTTCTTTCCTACAGTTTCATGTAAACATGAGTAAGACATGTTTGATGTCTTTTGCAGCATTTCTTGCCTTAAAAGGATTTCAGATTTTTTGAAAAGTGTCTTTAAACCTTGTTCTTTTTTCTTTTTCTTTTTTAATTCCACTGCCCTTCTGTGTGAAATTGGCCTAGTAAAATTATGTTTTGTCATGCTTATTATTCTGGTCTATTCTATATATTATAATTGGTCCATACAGCATTCTGTGCTAAAATCTTACATATTTTGTAAGAATCTATTCACAAATGTAAATATTTTTTTTTTATTGTGTAACTCCTTAGGGACTATATCTTCTAGTGGAAGGATACCATCTGACTTAATAAAATAAACTTTAAATGAAAAATATGTATGTTATACAAATATTTTGTATTACAGCCATTTGAAATACTCTTCTTTTTCTAGATGCAGCAAAAGAGCCATTTGGAGAACAGGCTGAGGTGACCATGCGCACCAACTTCTGGGGAACACTGTGGGTGTGTTATGCTCTTCTGCCGATACTTCGTCCCAATGCTCGGGTGGTCAACGTGTCCAGCTTTGTTAGCAAGAAATCCCTTGACAAGTGCAGTCCTGAGCTACAGGCACAGTGCGTGAATCAATTATTCTAACTGTGATGAGGTAAAGTACACAGCATGTTGAGTATTTGTTTAATTTTTATGTGTACCTTTTGGCAGATTCAGAAATAAAGATTTGGCAGAGGAGGAGTTGTGCCTGCTGATGGGACAGTTTGTTCAGGCTGCACAGGCAGGGGATCATCAGGCTCAGGGCTGGCCAGACACTGCCTATGGGACCACCAAGGTAACAAACATCCCTGACATATTTGTTGGCTTGTTTAATTTAGCAATAAGCAAGCCCCGTCTAAAGGTGTATTTGTGTTTGTCTTTGTTAGATCGGTGTGACCGTGCTATCAAGGATCCAAGCTCGAGTTATTACCGAGACGAGGCCAGGCGATGGTATCCTCCTTAATGCTTGCTGTCCAGGATGGGTGCGGACAGACATGGCTGGACCGAATGCTACCAAGAGTCCAGAGGAAGGAGCAGAAACTCCTGTGTATCTGGCAATGCTGCCCGAAGGAGCCAAAGAGCCACATGGACAGCTAGTGTGGGACAAGACTGTGCAGGAATGGTAGTGTGAAGAAAGCAGGCGTCATCAGTTCATTCCATCTAAAAAGAATGCCATGATTACATCTAAAATTTTTCCAAAACACTGACATGAATGTAATACTGTACTGAATAACACTCTGACATGAACTTGACAGTTTTCTTGAAAGTAATTTTATGATATATAGAGAATATATGAGCTTTCTATATCTTATTTTCAGAATCTATTCAGGTTTTAGGGTCATTTCTAGCTATGCTAAACAGAAGATATACTAATTTTCTTCCACAGAACAGATTTCACCCTCTGAACAAACCCGAAATTTCTGTATACATTTAGTTTGCCATAACATTTGTAAACTTGTGGTCCAAAATTGTAACCATTAAAATGATTTGTTGTGCACTTGACTGCCTTTATCTTCTTCACTCAAAGGTTGCATACTCAACATATTGGATAGACAAATAGTTACTGTATTATAGAATGCCCTGCATTTCATCCACAGTCATACCCGCCTCAACACTTATGAATGCATGAAGTAAAACAGCACTGATGTTATGCAAGCTTTTGTTGGTGCAACCTCTGCTCTTGAGAAATCAAAGCCATCATAAAGCAATCTGTAAAACAATTCAGCTAGTAAACAGATACTAAAATGTGCAGTACCTTAAATCTTATTGGCCAACAAAAAGCAGTTATCGCTGCAGAGAATGTAATATAGTTATTTGTAATGTATTTGAACTATTACTCTAGCAACTGGAAGATTAAAGTTTGGTATATGTGATAAAACACTGTGATCAACTCTGGTAATCAAATCCCCACCCTCAGCATCATTAAACAAACCGAAACAGAAAAATGTTTGGATCATGCTCAGAATATTAACCTAAGTAAATGATGTTTTCATTGAAAAACAAAAAATAAAGAGCATCTTATTTCAGTTTCTACTTCTCAAATCAATCGATCCTTAAGTATTTGTGTAGTAACATTACAATAACTCCCCATAATTATTTAGCAGACTAGGCAAGCTCTCTCGGTTCTAAACTGTAGGGAAACTGTATGGTACATATGTATCCAGGAGAGGGCGCCATAGATATTTGTATAAATGTATTAAAAAAATCAAAATATTGAGAAAATCGCCTTTAAATTGTCCAAATGACGTTATTAGCAATGCATAGCCTATCACTAATCAAAAATTAGGTTTTTATATATGTACGGTAGAAAATTTACAAAATATCTTCATGGAACATGATCTTTACTTAATATCCTAATGATTTTTGGCACAAAAATAAATAAATAAATACAATCTGTAATTTTGACCCATACCATGTATTTTTGACTATTTCTACAAATACACCAGTGGTACTTTTGACTGATTTTGTGGTCCTAATCATTTTAGAAACGCGCCGAAGGACCAGTATTTTCCATTAATTTGTGGAAATTGCAAATAATACTAAAACATCTTTACTAAAGTTGTTCCACTAGATGGCAGCATAAGACAAAAGTCTGAAGAAAAGGAAGTTGTCCTTGACTTGTTACAGTGCATAGAAAGCATTTAATCCAAAAGATTTTCAAAAACGGACTGATGGTTGGTTTCTGTGAGTTGTTCTGTAAAGGAATATGTAATTCATTAGGTTCTCAGATATTTTTTTCTTTATTAAAACACTCCTTACAAATCCTGCCCTTGTCCTTGTCCCCAGCCAAATTGGATCTACAGCTTTCATAGTTAGAAAAAAAAAACTCCATCAATAACAAGTTTAAGTTGTTATCATTTACATCAACTGAAAAACATGAAATTATACATACATTCTATAAATAAATACTATTTTCAACTGTCCCCATGTTTTCAGTCAGTCCTGTCATGTTTACATAAAACTCAACATTAAATGTGTGCAATATGCTTTTTTGGGTAATACTCAAAGGTAGTGACATCATCTGAGGGAGGTGAAGGATCAAGGATGAGTTCTATCAATGAATTGTATGATTTTAAGCTTGTTTTTATATGTTTTTTTGAGGAGGACAAGCTAAAGCGTCAGGCCCTGTCACAATAAAACATCCCAGAAAATAATGAAACTGTTTAAAATCCAAAACATGTCTAAAAAGGTGACTGAAATTCCTTGATTGCATGCTAACAGTTTTTATGTTAGCATGCTAGCAGGCTGAGCAATGGCAGTTTAAGTGGCCAACCATCAGGCCATTTGTGACATTTCTGTGATACGGCCTTACAAATGAATGCCATTGTTCTTCTTTATTACCTTTATTGCATTTAATATGCAGTATCTAAAAATTCTTAAATCAAGAAGGATTTTCTAGACAAGTAAAAATTATTGTCTTGTTTTCAGAAAAAAAAAGAAGTTAAAATTAAGTGAGTTTTTGCTTGAAACAAGAAAAATAATCTGCCAATGGGGTAAGCAAAATAATCAATTTTTCTTGAAATAAGATTACTTTGCTTACCCCATTGGCAGATTATTTAGCTTGTTTTAAGACATGTCTAGAAAATCCGTCTTGATTTAAGAATTTTTAGATATTTTGACTGGAAACAGACAAAAAAAATCTAAGTAAGAAAAGCATTTTTTGCAGTGTAGTTTCTGAGGCCGTATATAACAAATCAGTACATAAACACATTTCATCAGAATCAACTGGTTTTCATTTTTTATTTTCTGTAAAAGACATGCCATGAAATGCAGTAATCTACAATCTACAAACTTTAATTCACATCCTTTATAAAAACAAACAAGAAAAGGCATTGCCAGCTCTGAAGCCACAACAAAATAGCTGGCAGGAAACTGTCTTTCCTGAACACCTGTAACAAAAGTGGATTCTGGGAAAAACAGAGCAACAACATGCACTAAAAATATTCAGTGTTGATGACAATTACAGTATATAGTATAAAAATACACCAACGGCATAGACTTTCAAAAACCTGAACTACATTGTAGCAACAGTGCTTACCTTTAATCGCTAATATGATATGATATTAAAACAGTGTGTTCTGTGTTTACAGAAGGATTAATTACAAAATCACAAAGCAATGCGTGTTGACCTGGAAGTACAGATTGTCTGCTGAAAACAGAACAGAGAAATATTATATTCCACTCTCTATACAGTCTGTACAGTAAACACATATCCAGTAGTTTTTATATGCAAAATATTATTAATTTGTTTCTGACAAAAGAGTCAGAATGTGTTTTAATCTTAAAATAAGAATAACAATAATGAACTCAAATATGTGTAAAACATTTAAGTCATAATTTGATTTTCTCTAAAAAAAAAAAACTGTAAACACTCTGGGCACCTTTATATCAAATAATGAATATGACCACTTTTATGACAGCATGTACAGCATATGTAGAGTGTTATTCACAACATAAATGTACAACAGTGTACAATAATCAATACTAATCTACAATTGAAGTCAAAAGTTTTCATACACCTTGAAGAATAATCAAAACTGTGATGTTACCTAAATTATCCACAGCTGTTTTTTTTTTTGTTTTGTTTTGTTTTGTTTTGTTTTTGTTTAGTGATAGTTGTTCATGAGTCTCTTGTTTGTCCTGAACAGTTAAACCACCCTTTGTTAAAAACCCTTTGGTGTTTCAGCATTTTTGTATATTTGAACCCTTTCCAACAATGACTGTATTATTTTGAGATCCATCTTTTCACACTGAGGACAACTGAGGGACTATTACAGCAACTATTACAGAAGGTTCAAATGCTCACTGATACAGATGGAAAAACAATGCATTAAGAGCCAGGAGTGTAAACTCTTTTTTCATTTAGTATTGCCCTTCAAAAGCTACATAAGATACTTAAATGTTTCCCAGAAAAGAAAATAAGTTAGATTTACCCTGATCTTTAAATTGAAAAAGATCTGTATGTTGCTCTTTTCACAAGAGCAACATACCCCCGGCTCTTACAGTAATGCATTGTGATGTCTTCTGAAGCATCAGTGAGCATTTGAACCTTCTGTAATAGTTGCATATGAGATTCTGCAAGGTGTATGTAAACTTTTGACTTCAGCTGTAAGCGTGATACAGTGGAAGTCAAGTACACTTAAAAGTTGACCAAAAAACAGGAATAAAATAATTCCCCTCAGAAAATACTGGGTTACAAAATACTGCCTCAAAATGTTCCTCTCTTGATTTTGCTCATCAGGACCAAACAGAGACAGTGCTTTCAGCAACACTTGCAGGTCTTCACAATCATATTTGACAGCTGTTCTACCTGTGGAAAGTTTTAACATTAATTAGATGATGAAAGTGATATTCAGAACATCAATAAAATCAATTCTGACCTTATGTTGCCGGCCCACATAGTAAAGGATGGGCAGTGGGTCTAGAACCTGAGGAACACAGCAGGGTTGAGCAGATGCACCAGGATTGTGATGCCTATACAGCGCGAGAACCTGCAGGCAAAGAAAATCAGATCATTTCAGGTCCATATTTTTCAAACAGTCCAGTTCTAAGCATCTGTCAGTCCCGATTGCTACCTGTGAGTACTTATTTTCTGAACTCCAGACGTAAGAGCAAGAGCCAGTGCAATAGTTAGCATAATAACCAGGAGGTTCATGTATCCACTTCCAGTTCAGGTCCTTGCGGAAGTCAATGTACAGACTCCTCACACAGCAGCCCTCAGACTTCCTGCATTTAACATGAAGATAACACACTGTGAGGCGTTTGATATAGTAAAAATAAAGAATTTATATTTTATATTTATCTTGGCTCACTCGGTACAAACTCGATCCGTTTCAGTTTGCCGCTTTCTGCGAGATTTTGACGAGCTGTGGCCATCAAGAGGAAGCGACATTACCAAAATGTGAGGCCTTGGCATGTTATCTAATAAGGCTTTTTTATCACCTCTTTCACCTTTTAAATTCAAACCTGCCAACACAAAGAGCAATATTAGCTTGTTCTATTAACATGAAGACGTACAAGATTTTAATTGTAATTCACAAACCTGTTATTTTGAATGGAAATAGCTTCAGAGTGTCACAATTATCAGCCATCTGCAATTGAAATCTCTGCTCTGCCTCTATTAATCAAATTTTAGAGAAAGTTTTATTTGAGTCGTATTATGCATACATTGCCTATATGTAATAAACACATCTTTTAAACAGATACACCACTCTTACAGTGCCAGGGTTTTCTGTAATCTTATATATATATATATATATATATATACACCTTTTAGCATTTAGAATTGCTCTATCCTCGTTTGTTTATTCTCAACAGAGCTTACATTATGAATGCGACTTATGCCATACATCAAGGTCAATGAAGAAGTTGGATCTTGACTAACTTAACTTAAGTCAATGATTTGAATTTATAATTTTAAAATATAAATATTTTTGTTATAAAATTCCATGGATCCACTTCAGAAGACATGTGTTAACCCCCCAGAGGATTAAGGGTTAATTTTACGACTGATATATGCGCTTTTTGTAGCTACAAAAAATCAGACACTATCCACCAACATTATAAAGCTTGGAAGAGCCAGTATACATTTTAAAACAACTCCGACTGTTCGTTTGGAAGGAGAAAGTCATATACACTTAGGATGGCTTGAGGGTAAGTAAATCAAGGGGAAATTAACATTTTTGGGTGAACTATTCCTTTAATGCGTTGGATTTGACCTTTGACCTTTCGGTATATGACATCAAAGTACCGCGAAAGCGATTCAAAAGCATAAGGAGCTGCCTGCTCTCTATACCTCTTGCTGTACTTTGATGTCACACACTCACAAGCCTAATGATTCAATAGACCATTCATAAAGAACCATTTACTTCACTCGAATGAATCCGCAATTTAAACGAATCAAATTAATTTACCACCACCTACTGGCAGTTTTAGTTAATTGTTTTAGAGTATCATTTCATTAAAGAAAAATAATTTCATATTTATATAATTAATAAAATTAATGGAATAAATTATTAACAGTATAGTTCACCCACTCAAAAATGACAATTGAGTCAATTTGGATGGGAAAATGAAATGGCACAATTTAAACAGATTATATTTCAGATTTTAATGATTAGATACAGTTGAGTTGGTCATGTGATGCGTTTTAAATTAGCTACTTTTCCTCACAAAAACACACATGGTCACATTTGGCAGTTAGCACTGATTCTCACCACTCCTGTGCAGCCAGTCCTTAAAGGTCTGTGTCACATCAAATGACAGTAAATTGACCTTTATTGTTTTGGAAATGAAACGTGATTCCAGGTAGCGCGACTTGTTTCCAGTGAACTGATACAGCTCCAGTCTCCCCTCTGATTCTTGACCTGTATACTCCACGCGCAGACGGAGCTCCACCTGGGAGATTATGCGGTTTAAACCCAACGTGTGGTTTATATCTGTGATGTTGAACCACAAGAACTTGTCTGGGTTTTCCTTCACTGGTGATGAAATAGAAAGCAAAAAAGTTGGAAAAATGTATGGAACACTGTTTGAATGGAGGACAGAAAGAAGGAAGAAATGAAGAACAAAATAGCATTTTTTATGCATATGAGCCATGGGGGAAGATCTCTGTATTATAGTGAGAATAACAACAATGGGGCTCTGTATTTACAGTTGAGGTCAAAGGTTGACATCCTCTTTCAGAATCTGCAAAATGGTAATTATTTTACCAAAATAAGAGGTATCATACAAAATGCATGTTATTGTTTATTTAGTACTGAGCTGAATAAGATATTTCACATAAAAGATGTTTATATACAGTCCACAAGAGAAAATAATAGTTGAATTTATAAAAATGACCCAGTTAAAATGTTTACATCCCCTTGATTCTTAATACTGTGTACTGAATGACCTACAGCTGTGTTTTTTTTGTTTTTGTTTAGTGATAGTTGTTCATGAGTCCATTGTTTGCACTGAACAGTTAAACTGCCCGCTGCTCTTCACACTGAGCATGCTTCACACTTTACGCACCTATTACAGAAGGTTCAAATGCTCACTGATGCTTCCGAAGAAAAAAACGATGCATTAAGAGCATCTATGCTAAATTTATGCCAAAATATCTTATTTAGGTCAGTACTAAATAAACAATAACATGCATTTTGTTGATTCCTCTTATTTTGGTCAAATAATTAACATTTACATTTATTCTTAAAGGGAGGTGTAAACTTTTGACCTCAACTGTAGGTACCAATGAAGTAGTCATTCTGTAAAAATGTATTGGTGCTTTATAAAAGTACATTAGGCCTAGGTAAGACCCCAACGATGATTCTAAAGACATGAAAAATGAGGCTAAGGAGACATATCTACTTTAAAATAACCAATTCAAATAGAAAACAAATCCGTATGAAACATGTAGGTGCATCCACTTCTGTAGAGATGAGAGTCAGTGTCGCCAACTTCATCTCTTAAGCCAAAAACAAAGAAAGTTGAGTTGACTGAACTTAAAATGTTAAGGCTGCCAGGTAACAAATTATTTTAAGTTGACTCAACAAATTGTTTTTACAGTGTAGGCTATGTAGGCAATTAAAGGCTCATTATTATGATATAGTTAATTAAACAGGCAACTAATAGCTGACTAATCTAGATGGTTACAAATGAACGACTACTAGTCGAAGGGAGCTCTAGCTGTAATCACTGTTACGTCAAAATAAGATTTAAAATTGCATGAAAACATGATCTGTTGGAGTTTATAGTGAGTATTTAGCTTGGTGACATTTAAAAGTAAATCTTTGTGTCTGTGACCAATATTTACAGAGCTTTGATGACTGATGAAACTGTGAAATAGTTAAAAGTTAACTATTAAAAGAACAGCTAAACATCAGTGTTGGGGAAAGTTACTTTTAAAAAAACATTACAATACTGCGTTACTCCCTAAAAGAGTAACTAATTAAGTTACTTTTTATGGAAAGTAATGCGTAACATTACTTTTACATTACGTTTATCTGGGCAGGGCTTGCTTGTTTGTTTTTTAATATAAAAAGTTTGATTTTTAGCAAATGTAAAAGCCTTCTCACACCAAAAAGTGAAATGAACACACCTAAGGCTGAAGGAAAAGTAAAGCCACGTCTGTACAGTAGAACTGGAAAAGGGAGTTCAACACTCTTCAGCAGTGAGAAAAAAGAAAGCACAAATGTTAAACTAAAGTACGTTTTGCTTATTAGTATGATTGAATTGGATCAACACAGGTCAGCAGCAAAGACTTTGGTTAATAAAATGGCATTATAAAGGAAACAAAAAGTAACTGTCGTTACTTAAAAAAGTAACTTTTTTTGTAAATGAAATAGTAATGTGTTACTTTACTAGTTACTTGAAAAAAGTAATCTTGTGTTACTTGTAATGCATTACCCCCAACAATGCTGAACATTGTTATATATATTGTTTAAATTGTTACTGCCATGAGTTATTATTTTAGAATAAACGTAAAATGCTTAAAAACACTAACTTGATGAGATTCATATTTGGCTTTAATAAATAGAATATTGAGTACATTGTTAATGTAAAAATATTAAATAGAATTGTTTTCCTATTCAGATGGTGTAAGTAATATTTACTTAACCAAGAAAATGTGACTGGGACATAAAATTACATTTGATTAAAAATAAAAATAAAAAAACCTTGAGGATTTTGCCTTTGCATTTCAGAACATCACCACACTGTCAGTGGTTTTACAAATTTATTACAGACACCAAACACCAAAACATCCCCAGTGCAGTGTTGCTTTTTCATCCAAATAAGGTTTTAAGAGACAACAGCAGATCAAGAGATGTTTGGAGTGGTACTGTAGTTTACCAAGGAACTCTCAATCCAGGATCTGAGTCACTTCATTAGCGTTCTCTTAGCAGCCTTCCTTCCTGTTTGCGGTCAGATAATTTGTACACACCCTGAATTCTCTGAGGAAATCATCGGGCAAATGACATTTCAGCCGCTAACACTAAATAAGGCTAGAAAAATAGAGAAAGGACAGACCAACTTACTCTGTTTTATGGCGAACTTGTGAACCTCTTTAGCATAGTATTCCTCCTCCATAGGATCTTCTATGGTTTGGTGTACAGGAGTCGCCGCCTGCTCCTCGTTTAGCTCCATGGTGCTGTTGTACACTGAGATGAGCTCTGCTGGGATGTTTTTAACCTCCTCTTCCTCATCTACTTCTGGTTCCTTGGACAGTCGTAGCTTGCTGAGAATCTGTCCTCGAATGGCTTCGATGCGCTTTCTCTTTATTAGTTCCAGGTCTAAAGGACTGCATGTTGACAATGCTCTGCTATAGTGCACAAATCCCAACAGGCACTGCAATGCCAACAATAAACTCTCCACCCTCATGGTCAGCGTCGCTGGAATTTAAGTTTTAAATGTGGTGCTAGATGGTTACAAAACTTAAAGGTCTTGAGCACTTCTAGATTCAACGCTGGCGTCGCTTTAGCATTGCTGTAGCATAAGCTGGACTTGTCTTCTTTACTTCAAACCCAATGGCCTGAATCAGAACCCAAACATCACTGAGATACTGATGGTCATACTGGCACAAGAGACTCAACAGATCTGAAATGAAACAAACAAAACTCACCAATGAAGTCAGAGGTCCATTGAAATTACACAATAGATGTCCTTGCAAGCCACCATACTTCATTTACGGTACATAGTTTCCGATAACCTCAACGGTTCCTTGGGTTTCAGCTCAACAAGAACGAACAACACATATCAAAGCAATATCGGCTATTTTCGTGTGCCGTACCCTTCTTCTGAAAACACTTAGTTTGCTCTCAACTCAAGGAATGACAAAAGAGGAAAAGGAAGCAGCACAGTTTAACCAAATGACACAACACTTCCTTTGCAACACAGTTTCCCCTGTAGATTTAACCCAAACTGTGGACAATATGTGAGGCAAGGGTTTAGTTTATCTCATGATGGCATTCATATGCCTAGAGTCAGCTGCCTATTGGTATATAATATAAAGTAATCTATCCACTCAACAAAAGAATTAAACATTTAGAATGAAACAAGATGTTTTTCTAATTAAACAAGAATCCTTCTTATGTTAAATTAAAGGCTTTTTAAGGCCCGTTCACACAAAGAATGATAACTATTCAAATAATTATAACCATAAACGTATTAATGCCCACACTTATGCATGATAATGTTTTGTATTTGTTGTCTGCTGCTTGAGCTGGAGTGGATTATGGTTGGCTATCAAAAATAAATAAATAAATAAAAATCTGTCTTTATCGTTTTAGTCGTATGGACTTCCCTATGTTTTAATAGAATTAGAAGTTATTACTTTATATTATATACCAAGAATTTTAACTATATGTGACCCTGGACCACAAAACTAGTCTAGAGTAGCAAAACGATAGATTTTTTTTTTATGCCTAAAAAATTAGGTTATTAAGATCATGTTCCATGCAGATATTTTGTAAATTTCCTGTTATAAATATATTAAAACTTAATTTTTGATTACTAATATGCATTGCTAAGAATTTCATTTGTACAACTTTAAATACGATTTTCTCAATATTTGGATTTTTATGCACCCTCATATTCCAAAACATCAAATAGTTCTTTAGTATCTCTGTCAAATATTGTCCTATCCTAACAAATAATAAATCATAAATAAAGCTTATATATTCAGCTTTCAGATGATGTATGAATCTCAATAAAACTGTAAAAAAAACCTTAAAAATTTAAGTTTACTCAACTCAAATATCTGTTTTCATGTGGTACAACTTAAAATTTCATGTTGAATAAACTTAACATTTACTTTTATTTTGTAAAGTTGTTTTTTTATTCTTTTTTTTTTTACAGTGTGGTTTTGTGGTCCAGGGTCACATATAAAGTCCACCTCATGCGAACTAGTGCTGGGGTTTGACAGTTATAGGTGGGTGTGCTCTGGTACTTTACATTCTTTGACATGGAAATTTTTTTCTGCTTTTGTGCTGACCTTTATTTATCAAATATATCATGGCCTACTGCTATCTTATGTGTGAGTACACATTTTAAACATATTTTTCAAAAGTATTATTCATTTATTTGTATGTAAAACTTTTTAATGAGTAAGAAATGAATGAGGTTGTTTGGGTCAGTTAAGGTAACAGTTACATGGCACAACATTGAAATTATGCTGGGGCTGCAATTTATCTGTTTGAATATCTTCTACATCTTGTGTTTACAGAATGCAGACTCAATTCCCACTGGAAGTATCCTACTTTCAAACTTGAGAAAACCTGAACAACTTGAGAAGAAAGCAGACGGTTTTTACCAGCAAATTAGAAGAGGTACCAGAAATTATGACAACTATACACTCATCAACTTAAAAAAAAGAAAAGAAAAAGAAAGAAACACCCTCCCCCTTTCTGTCTATATAAAGAAACAGAGTTTAAGAGAGGAACTGAGGAGCTTCAGTACAGGCAGGATGCGAAACGGTGCGTTAAAATACTCTTAACGCCCTTTCAAAACACTTCTGAAACAGGATAGTGTTGATAATTTCCCCCCCTTTTAGAACAGTTGAGTGTCTGTATATATATAAATATATTTATTTAATTTAATAGTCTTTTAAATATTTTTCCTCTCTCTTTGACTCACCCTAGCCTGCTGATTGTTGATGGCAAAAATGAGCTGTTATCTTACTCGCTCTATTGTCTTTTTTTAGACTCACTTAACAGTTAGAACAGTTAGAATCTCCACACAGGAAATGAGCAAAATGTGACAAACAGCTGATCTATACAACACAGAGCCTGCTACAAAATGTTACAGAAAGATCTGTCTATATTAAAATATAGAACTACATTACGAGCCAAACGTTTTTGAATAGTATGATTTTTAATGTTTTTTAAAGAAGTCCCTTCTGCTCACCAAGTCTGCATTTATTTGATACAAGTACAGCAAACAGTGTAAAAAAAAAAAAAAGTAGAAATATTTTTACTATTTAAAATAACTGTTTTCTATTTTAATGTGATCTGTGATCAAAGCTACATTTTTAGCATCATTATTCCAGTCTTCAGTGTCACATGATCCTTCAGAAATCATTCTAATATGCTGATTTGCTGTTCAAGAACCTTTATTATTATTATTATTATTTAAAACAGTTGAGTACATTTTTTCAGGATTCTTTGATGAATAGAATGATTCAAAGATCAGCACTTATCTAAAATAGAAAGCTTTTGTAACATTATACTTTATACCATTCAAAAGCTTGGAGTCAGTATAATTTTTTATTAATAAAATTAATAGTTCTATTTAGCAAGGATGCTTTAAAATGATCAAAAGTGATGATAAAGACATTTATAAAGTTACAAAAGATTTCTATTTCAGATAAATGCTGTTCATCTGAACTAATACTCAGCTGTTTTCAACAACATAATAATAATAATAATAATAATACATGTTTTATGAGCAGCAAATCAGAATATTACAATAATTTCAGAGGGATCATGTGGCTGGAGTAATGACAGTTTTTTAAATAGCAAAAATAATTTAAAATTTTACTGTTTTAGCTGTACTTCGGATCACATAAATGCAGGCTTGGTGAGCAGAAGAGACTTCAATAAAAATCTGGTAGTGCATATACAGGTATCTTTCTCATATCAGTTATTGACAGATGACTTAAAAATGTTAATTCAGAAATTGAAATTCAGCAAATTTAATTGCATCAGTACAGAACACAATTCTATAAAACATACGAAGTGTACCAAAAAAAGTGTACAAAATGACATGAAAAAGTATTGTTTGAGATCCAAAGCACAAAAAACACATTATTAGTCAGTAGAGATAAATCATTTCACTCAACTCCTTGTATACCATACTAAACTCAACATTTTTACATTCACACACACCTTATGTAAGTACCTCCTGCCTAGTGTAACAAAGTATTTTACCTTCTTTTCACTCTCTGATCTGAAATGTGTGATAGTCTGCAGTCCATTCTCAGCTCTCTACACCATATCTGTCAAAGTGGCGCAGAATAACGCACAGCTCTAGCTCAACTGTGCCCATGCCAACCGTGTGGAGTCTGTATCTGTCTGCGCCACTGTAAATAAGATCTGGCGAGCGCAGCTGCGGACCTCCTCCAACAAACATCTCAGCAAGTTGATCCTGCCAGGTTCCAAGTGGTCGCCATGTCACACACTGCAGACGATGCTGTCCTGCGCTTGATGGTACGTGGATATAACCATAACCATACAGCTGGCATCGGCCAAAAGAGTCCTGATGCCACACTTGAAGATGAAGCTTTGGCCATCCTAGAGAAAAAAAACATATTCTGTATGTTAAATCATTCTTTAACTCGTTGAGCAAATTTAAAACAAGACAAATACCTTGTAGGCCCTTAGTAGTGTAGTGTAAATCAATGGGATGACTCCAGTATGCCATGTCCCCGGTTTGAGGCATGTCCACTTGAGTTTGGCCTTCCTTCAGACCAGAAAGAAGTCTCCATGCTCCTCCTGAATGGCATAAAGTGAAAAAGGTTTTAGTACTTCATAATTAAAGCAAAATTTGGGTTGTCAAACTTTAAAATAAATGTTCATAAAATAAAAAATATGTATATAAAATTCTTTACAGTGTTAAAATGTGAGACAAACACAGTAACTGTTTATAAGACCAGCCTTTTTTTGGAATATGGTGAATAAGTGAATATGGAGATGGGAGGACAATTTATATTTTAATGTTTTCACATTCTCTAACAAAATATTTGTGTTCTTTTGCAAAAATATTGCATTCCACCAATAAACGTTGTGTTCTCTCACAAAACGATTGTGTTCCCGAGAGACTTGCTCCCTTGCATAAGTATTGCTATTATTATTATTATTATTATTACATATTATTATTATTACTACCACAAACATTTTAAGAGTGTATTTGTGTTTTTACACCACAGAATGAACCAAATTAAGCATTGTTTGGTAATTGGTTAACAAAGTATTAATAGATCTGTAAATACTGTCATACTAACAGTTGTCTGGATTTTTGGTTGGTTTTTGGTTGGTAATCCATTACATACCTTTCTATCGAAGTTATCTGAAATTAGAAAAAATTTGTTCTGACACAGTTTAACTCTTGAGTTCTTGTCAAATTTTATTACCATTTTCTAAACTATTCTGAATAAACTGTGATAATGTGAGAAATGTAATATTTTACAATAAAACCAATAAAGGTCACCTGTGTGTACACCCCATTTGCAGAAAAGGCTGTTCTGTGGGAATCCAGTGGCCCCAATGATTTGTCCAATTATATGCAATTCTGCCATAGGAGTCCTGAAATATGATGTAATATGTTAGTTATCACATTCATCTGTTCAATCTGTCCACTCTTCATATGTTTTCCGATTAAACTAGCAGATCGCTAACGTTGTCTACAGTGGTTTCACAACTCCATTAAAAAAGCAGAACAGTTAGAACTAACACGCGTACCTCAGTCACCACAATCGATTCATTGATAGGAAATGCTGGTAAAATGAGCAATAACTCTAATCCAGTTAGCTTGTTCCCTGTTTACAGCGCCTTCATGTCGTCAAGGATGATTTCCTTAGCAACTCACTTCCTCGTGCTCTGTTTGTGGATATTTTTAGTTTGACAGGGTTTGTGCTGCCATCTGGCGGCAAGTGCTTGTGTTTCACTGCAAGCAAAGAGGAAGAGGCGCCGCAGTGTTTCATTGCTCTTCAATGACTGATGCGTTCTCATTCAGAATGTATGTCGATCGTATGTAGCCTAAAAGGATTGCCTTTCAAAAATGGAAACACCTTTCCTTCCCTCACTACAAAAAAATCTTTATACATTATATTTAATTGTGTAACAAGTGTGTTAGGATGCATTGCTTTGTGTTAGTTTTTGTTAGTTTGTATTTTCCTACTATATGGAAGTCACATTAAAACAGAACTGAAATTTATATCAATGCTAATCAGTTATTTAGCTTATGCTACGCCTCTGTTGTACGTCATTCACTCTCTCATGTACGCATACAACAGTTAGCGGAAGCTAGAGATTATGGTTTATAGGCCCGGTTTCACAGATGGGCTTAGTTTAAGACAGGACTAGGCCTTAGTTTAATTAAGATATTTAAGCAGCTTTTCTAAGAATGCCTTAGAATAAAATGTTACATGTATGCATCTTGAGACACAGCAATGGCACTGACACATTTTAAGATATGTCAGAGCAGGATATTTTCAGTTGAGACAGCTCAAGCATGCATTTTAGTCTGGGACCAGGGGATAATGTTTTAAATAATGATATTTTTCTAACAAAAATGCATTGATTCACTTCAGGATGCCTGTGTGGACTACTTTTTATGATAGATGGATGCACTTTATTGGACTTGTATTGGACGACTGAATGTCACCCATACACTGCCATTATGAAGCTTGGAAGAGCCAGGACATTTTTTCTATAACTCTGATTGTATGTGTCTGAAGGAAGAAAGTCATATACACCTAGGATGGCTTGAAGGTGAGTAAATAATGGTGTAATTTTAATTTTTGGGTGAACTATCCCTCCGTTAAATATTATGTCAATAGTAAAGTTTTACCAAATGTACTGAACCAGAAAAAAATGCAGTCAAGATTGAATATGAGCCTTGTGATGAGGAGCCCCCAGAAAGTGTAAAAATATTTGTGTTGTGCATTTATTAGGGATGCATAAAATGTTAGCTATGGGTGATATTTTGGCCTAAATTTAGCAATGTATAAGATAGGTTCACTGAAATTCTACTTAATAACCAGTTATAATGTTATGTAACATTATACTCTACATTTGTATTTCGTTAGACAAATCGAGAATACAATACAGTTTAAGTCAGAAGTTTACATACACCTTGCAGATCCATTTTTTTACACTGAGGACAACTGAGGGACTCATATGTAACTATTATAGAAGGTTTTTTTTTTTATTTAGTACTGCCATTCAGAAGCTCCAGAGGATACTCACATGTTTCCTAGAAGACAAAATAAGTTAAATTTACCCTGATCTTCAAATTCAAAATGTTTGAATGCATCGTTTCCTCCTGAGCATCAGTGGGCATTTGAACCTTCTGTAATGAGTTCCTCTGTTGTCCTTAGTGTTAAAAGATGAATCTTATAATCATACAGTCACTGTTGGAAATTGTTCAAATACACAAAAATGCTGAGAAACCACAGAATTTTTTGGACTGAAGGATTTTTCTGAAGAAGCGGGCAGTTTAACTGTGACAAACAAACAAGGGACTCAACAACAACTATCACTAAACCAAAAAAAAAAAAAAACACACACAGCTGTAGATCAGGTAACAACACAGTATTAATAATCAAATGTATGTAAACTTTTGAACGGAGTCATTTTTTTTATCAAATTCAGCTATTATTTTCTCTTGTGGACTATATGTAAATGTCTTTTATGTGAAACATCTTATTCAGGTCAGTACTAAATAAAATATAACATGCATTTTGTATGATCCCTCTTATTTTGCTAAAATAATTAACATTTTGCAGATTCTAGAAGGTGTATGTAAACTTTTGACTTAAACTGTATGTTCCAGCGCATATCTGTCACTACACATGTTGACTTCTTAGAGCGTCCCCTAAAGATGTCATGTTTGTGTAATACTTTGATGTTTACACAATGCACTCAATAACAGCATGTGCAAAACATAAGGTTCCCTTCTCCCTGTGGCCCAAAGTAACCACCTCAGGTAGACATCAACGCCGCATCTCAAGCTCTCAGAGCTCAAAGACCACATTTGTACAAACACACAGAACAAATAATAAATATTTAATGAGAGTCTTAATGAAAGCGCAAGGGAGTGTGTATGAGTGGATTCTGATGTAACCTCCAAGATTGACATGATGTGGTTATGAGACTTTAGATCAACACAGTCTTATTTTAACGCACATAATAAAATGAAAATTAAAAACTTAAAAACATTTTTCTCTCTCATACAACAAGTGGGAACATCTACTAGGTGCTTCTACATCTACTACTACTTTTACAGTAGTTATATTAGGCAAACAGAAGTTTAATCTTTATCAAACATTGCATGTACATGAACAACAGTGATGTAAGGAAGGACAGGAAGTGCAGTCACCATAAATTTAAAGAGCAAAACAACCGCCTTAATTGTATTGATAAGTACTGAAAGAGCTGCAGGAGTAATATTAAGGACCAGACACTGTTCTGAGGCATATAAAACAAGCCATTATAGTATATAGTTTGCATTATATATAGAATGCACTTCTGTTGGCCTTGTCACTCTAAATGCAAATATTTAGTGCAAATCAGATTTTGAATCAAATTGGTGCATTTACATGTAACCCTGGACCACAAAACCAGTCATAAGGGTATTTTTTTGCTGAATAAATATGCTTTCCACTGATGTATGGTTGGTTAGGATAGGACAATATATCGCCAATATTAAACTATTTAGAAAATCAGAAAATTGAGAAAATTGCCTTTAAAGTTGTCCAAATTATGTTCTTAGCAATGGAATAATTAACTTTTTAGATATTTTCGGTTGGAAATTAACAAACTATCTTCATGGAACATTGGCTACATTTGGCTAATTCGATCATTTTGACCCATACAATGTATTTTTGGCTATTGCTACAAATATACCTGTGCTACTTAAGACTGGTTTTGTGGTCCAGGGGCCACATATGGACCTTTTCACACTGGAAATTTAGAATCTGAGGTCTGAAAGTAATAAGAAGATTATTAAACAAATAAAAATAATTGATATACAAGGATAGACTTGACTATGCACACAACAGCTCAGTCTATAATGCATTTGAGTTTAATATTTGAATGGTTTTATGAAATTAGTTAAGTTTCAGCAAAACAAAGTATTTGAGTGGGTTTATAGTTTAATTACCATTAAGAATTAGAAATCTCTTTATGAGGACTTAAATTGAATGAGTTTACAGTACTAAATCAGTTTTTACTTAAATCTTTTAATGCAATTTGTTTCCTCAGATACTGCGATTTGCTATGTACTTCATACTATTAGTCAGGTAAGGCTTATTGTTTTTTGTTTTGTTTTTTTGACAAGCACACAAACCAGCCACTGGGAATCCATACGTAGTTCATGACAGCTACTTTACAATGATATTAAAAGTGGGATGTTCTCTGATCTTTCTCTGTGCCTTTAACAACAGCGGTGACACAAGCTTGGAGATTTGCTGTTACAAGGACTTTGCAGTATTATTCAGTGTTGTACAACAACATCTTTCATTCTTTTAATGATGTCTAATTTAAATGTTTCTACATCTAACATCACCCAGACTGTACTGCCGGTGCATCAAGATTTGAAAACATTTTTGAGTGTGTCCTCATCTGTAATTTTCCTCTATGTCAACGGGGTCATGATTTTCACCTTAAGGAAAAAAACTGTTTTTCAGGAGGCATCCCGCTATATTTTGTTTGGACACATGCTTTGGGTTGATACGCTTAATCTTGTAATGAGTGTAGTGCTGTTTGTGTGCGCTCTCTGTAGGCTTTTGGTTATGAAAATTGTCTGCCTTGTGCTTCTAGTGGCTGCAACAGCTCTCTATCAGGCCTCTACCTTGAATCTGGCTTTAATGTCACTGGAGAGGTATGTGGCCATCTGCTTCCCTCTCAGACATGCAGAAATCACTACTTACGGAAGAACTAACGTGGCCATCGGTGTCGTTTGGATGATAAGCTGGATTCAATCCCTGTCTGAGATTATTATCTTCTATTCCGTTGATACCACAAACATAGCAATGAATACATTTTGCTCAAGAACTACTTTTTTCAGGCTGCAGGTCTATAAGCAACTTGATATAGCCTTCACAACTATATTTTTTGTGTCTGTGTGTGTTATTATTATCTTTACTTATGTCTCTATAACATTTGTGGCTAAATCAGCCTCCTCTGATAAATCGTCAGCCAAAAAAGCCAATAGCACTGTTCTGCTGCATCTAATACAACTGGGTCTCTGTGCTGCATCCATTTTAGTTGGAGTTATCCAAGAAGTTATTTATGTTTACACTGACTATATAACTTCAATGAATGTGATGTATTTTACCTTTGTGGTGTTTTTGATTTTTCCAAGATGTTTAAGTCCTCTTATATATGGTCTGAGAGACCAGGCCTTTAGCTGTTTATTTAAATATTACTTCACATTTGGTTTTAAAAAGAAAAACAGTTGTAATACAGAAATACATGTAGTATCAGGTGGTTGAGAAACCACCTCACGGCTATTGAAATGTTATCTAAAATGCTTTAGAAAGTAATATTTTGTCACTATTTTTTACTGTATAATTGCAAAATATGAACTTTATACAATGAACTACTGAAGTTCAGACTCACAAAATAACTTACCTGTGGCAAAACATGCAAGCTTATTTAACAAACCTATTAAACCTGTCACAATGTTTGCCAGTGCACTGACCACTGATATGGGAAAGTGTTTTGTAAGTGTTGTTTTCGTTTGTCAATGTTTTGCACCCTTTTTGTGATAAACATGATCACATACTACTGAGGTTCTTTTGTCTATTATGGTATATATGTAACATCACATTGGGCTCAGAAGTAACAGCCTTTTTGAAATTTAAACATTAAGAAAAATAAAATACAATGTACCACTAGTACCACATTTCTTTTTTTTTTTTGCTAACATGATTATATAGATATGAACAGATGATATATTTACAATTGCAAATTTTCTATATTCTGATTTTTATTTTATTTTATAATTTTTTTTTTTTACAGTACTAGCTATACAAACTATATTCTGCAGGAAACCTGTACGATTAAACTAATTAATGTGCAGTCATTTAGAAATATTTTATATATGTGACCCTGGACCACAAAACCAGCCAACAAGTCATTGTAAGGGGTCAAAATTATCTATTTTTCTATTATGCCAAAATCATTAAGATATTAAGTAAAGATCATGTTCCATGAAGATATTTAGTAAATTTCCTACTGTAAATATATCAAAACTTAATTTTTTTATTAGTAAAATGCATTCCTAAAGGCTTCATTAGATGACTTTAAAGGCGATTTTCTCAATATTTTGAAATGAAATGAAAAGCTTATTAAATCAGCTTTCATATGATGTATAAATCTCAGTTTCAAAAATGTACCCTTATTTTCTCTGTGCGTGTATGTGGGAAGGTGTACCTACAAAAATACATTCATGTCAGTATTCATACAGCCGTGTCAGAACTGAGACGCAGATTTTTTTCCTAAACTGCAGCCAGTTCTAAAGATTTCATTGGCCATGTCACCCACAGTGCTAATTGCCTGCCCTACACAAAAGTAAGCTTTTCTAAACTGATGGGCGTTTTCAAACTGGTGGGTGTTTCTAAATTATGTAGTGAAAATCATACAGTGAAAATGATGCCCCATACCTGACATCAAGGAATGGAATGAATACATTTGGACTTAAAGCAATGTATGTTTTTTTTGTTGTTGTTTTTTGTTTACCCTGAAATAATTGTAAAATTATTTAGTAAATTTATGGCAGCAACAAATGCATGTTTACAGCCAGGGATGGTCTTATTATTGGGAGGTCAGCGATAGCTGTGTATTTATTGGCATGCATAAAATGTTAGCTATGGGGGAAAGTTTTGGCCTAACTTATATTATAGCTCCACTTAAGTTGTACTTAATAACCAGTTATAACATTATGCAACATTCTACCCTTTACATTTGCATTTTGTTAGATGGAGAGTAAAATATAGTTGAAGTCAAAAGTTTACATACACCTTGCAGATCCATTTTTCACACTCAGAACAGATGAGGGACTCATATGTAACTCATAAAACGTATGTAACTCAGAAAAACGATGCATTAAGAGCCAGGGGGGAACTTTTGAACAGAATGAAGATGTGCACATTTTACTTATTTTGCCTAAATAAATCTTTTTTTTTTATTTACACATATGAAGTATTTTTCTGAAGAACAGCAGGCAGTTTAACTGTTCCGGACAAACAAGAAACTTATGAACAACTATCACTGAAAACACTGTAGATAATTTTGTAACAAATCCGGCCTCTATGGTTCCCCTGATTGTCACCAGAGGTCACCATCACCCGAGTATTGACTTTCCACTTATACACTCCATTTCCCATAGTCCCGTACCTGGCACTGATCATGAGCCCAGCTGTTGTGCCCATTTTCAACCCCTGCCAAATTATTACCCCCTCTCATTGAAATCGATACCTGATTGCCTTATCCTAACCCCTCCCCCACATCTAATCTGACGGGGGGTCAGAATTCGGCATAACACCAGAGCTTTTTCTTTTTTCTTCTTTTTTTAGTGCTTTGAACAATACAGGTTGTGTCAAAGCAACTTTACAGTATTAAATAGGACAATAATGTGTCAATAATGCAAAAGTTCTATATTGCAGTAAATTCAGATTTCAGAGGACTCATCTGGTTCCCATGGTCTTGCACAGATGGCTGTCAAGGGGATGAGGCCTTCCCTGGGGATCTTTCTCCGGGCTCATCTAGTTGACGTGGTCTCCACTGACGATCAGGGCTGTAGAGGTCATTTCTAGGTGCTGATGCACCATCTGGGCTAGGTATAGACTGGATCCATGGGACTGCAGTGACCATCTGATCTGGATACAGACTGGATCTGGGTGCCTACAGCGGCCTCGGAATAACAAAGAAACAGACCAATTACTGTAGATGCAAAAGTTCCATGTTGCAGCAAGGACAGATTGGAGAGGACTCATCTGGTTTCTGTGGTCTTGCGCTGATGGCCGTCAAGGTGATGAGGTCTTCACTGATGATCCGTTTCTGGCACTCATCTAGATGATGTGGTCTCTGCCGACATTCAGGGATGTAGAGGTCGTCTTCTAGGTGCTGATCGACCATCTGAGCTGGGTACGGACTGGATCTGGGGGACTGCAGTAGCCATCTGATCTGGATACAGACTGGATCTGGTGGCTACGGTGACCTCGGAATAAGAGTAAAACAGACTAATATTAGCGTAGATGCCATTCTTCTTACGATGCAACAAGTACATCAGGTGTTATGTTTAAACTATTTAAACAGATAGTTCACCCCTACTCTTAACACTTAATGTCTTGTTTTGCTCCGGCTAACATTTCTAAGCGTTTCTACATTCTCTATTGGATTTCTGTGTATTGACTCTGGACTGTTTCTATTGTTTTGGATTGTAAGCTGCCTGCCTCTGACCCTTTGCTTACGAATTATTGTTTACCCTGCTTGCCGCCTGCCCCTACCACTCTCCTGTCTGGTTACTCTGCCTTTTGTCTTGCCTTAGTTCACCTGTTTGCCATTATTGACCTCGCTTGTATCACTCTGCCTTTTCTTAATAAAAGCTGAAAATGGATCCTCACACTGTTGACTCGTCATTGCACATTTAAGTAATAACACAGTAATAAGAATCATTTGTATATTATTGTGTATTTAAACTTCTGAACAGGATAATTTTTAAAAATTCAACTATTATTTTCTCTTGAAGAGTATATGTAAATGTCTTTTACGTGAAATGTCTTATTCAGGTCAGTACTAAATCAAAAAAATAACATGCATTTTGTATGATCTCTCTTATTTTGGTAAAATAATGAACATTTTGCAGATTCTTCAAGGTGAATGTAAACTTTTGACTTTAACTGTATGTTCCAGTTCTTAGAACGTCCTCTGAAGATCCCCCGTTTATTTAATACTTTGTTTACACAGTTCACTCAATAACAGCATGTGCCAAACATAATGTTTTCTTCTCCCTGTGGCCCAAACTATTTACCTCATTAGACATCAGCGCCACATCTCAAACCCTCAGAGACCACATTTGTACAAACCCACTGACACATAGTAAATATTTAATGAGTCTCATAATGAAAACGCAAAGGACTGTGTATGAGTGGATTCTGATGTAACCTTCAACACATAATAAATAAAATAAAAATAAAAGACTTAAAATGTTTACTCTCTCACACACAACAGGTGGGAAAGAGAACTTTGCTTCTATGTCTACTACTACTATTAGAAGGCAGAGATATTACTTACTGGACAAAAACAATACACAGTTTGGATCCAGAATACCTGAGAAGAGATGATGCCAACTCTGAAACAACATACAGCACTACAAAAATTCTGCAAAGTTTGATTGCAACATAATCATCGTCTGTTTGATTATGTCAGTATTAACTGATTGTTTGACATAGCACCACTAGCAAGCTACTACTAAATATGTTGTAGAAACTTTAAGGGTCAGACACTGTTCTGAGGCCTATAAAACAAGCCATTATAGTGACTGAAACACTTCTGTTGGCCTTGTCACTGCAAATGCAAATATTCAGTGCAAATGAGATTTTAATTCAAATCAGTGCATTCATTTGTGACCCTGGACCACAAAATCAGTCATTTTTTAAAAATTGAGATTTATACATTACCTGAAAGCTGAATAAATAAGCTTTTAATTGATGTTTTGGTTTTGTTTATGGTTTGTTAGGATAGGACAATATTTCAAGATCCAACCTTCTGAAAATCAGGAATCTGAGGGTGCACATTTAAAGTTGTCCAAATGAAGTTCTTAGCAATGCATATTACTAATCAATATATATTATCAAGATATATTTACAGTAGAAAATTTACAAACTATCTTCATGGAACATGATCTTTCAGAAAAATCAATAATTTTGACCCATACAATGTATTTTTGGCTATATCTACAAATATACCTGTGCATATACTTAAGACTGGCTTTGTGGTCCAGGGTCACATATGGACCTAAACACACTGGAAATCAGAATTTAAGATCTGAAAGTGGGAGGATTTTTAAACAACTGAAAATAACTGATATACAAGTATAAACTTTGCTATGCACACAACAGCTCAGTCTGATGCATCTGAGTTAAAAATTTAATGGTTGTATGGAATTAGTTAAGTTTCAGCTTCACAAAGTATTTGAGTGAAATATAAAGAAATTAAGAAATATAAATCTCTTTACAAGGACTCAAGTGGAATGAGTTTACAATACTAAATCAGTTTTTTTTTTTACTTAAATGTTTTAATGCAATTTGTTTTCTCAAATACTGGGGTTTGCTATGTACTTCATACTATTAGTCAGACAAGGCTTTTTTTTTTTTTTTTTGACAAGCACATGAACTAGCCACTGGGAATCCATGCGTAGTTCATGACAGCTACTTTGTGATGGTATTAAAAGTGGGATATTCTTTGATCATTCCCTGTGCCTTTAGCAACAGCGGTGACACAAGCTTGAAGATTTGCTGTTACAAGGACTTTGCAGTATTATTCAGTGCTGTACAACAACATCTTTCATTCTTTTAATGATGTCTAATTTTAATGTTTCTACATCTAACATCACTCAGAATGTACTGTTGGTGCATCAAGATTTGAAAACATTTTTGTGTGTATCCTCATGTGTAATTTTCCTCTATGTTAACGGGGTCATGATTTTCACCTTAAGGAAAAAAACTGTTTTTCAGGAAGCATCCCGCTATATTTTGTTTGGACACATGCTTTGGGTTGATACGCTTAATCTTGTAATGAGTGTAGTGTTGTTTGTGTGCGCTCTCTGTAGGCTTTTGGTTATGAAAATTGTCTGCCTTGTGCTTCTAGTAGCTGCAACAGCTCTCTATCAGGCCTCTACCTTGAATCTGGCTTTAATGTCACTGGAGAGGTATGTGGCCATCTGCTTCCCTCTCAGACATGCAGAAATCACTACTTACGGAAGAACTAATGTGGCCATCGGTGTCGTTTGGATGATAAGCTGGATTCAGTCCCTGTCTGAGATTATTGTCTTCTATTCCTTTGATACCACAAACATATCAATGAATTTATTTTGCTCAAGAACTACTTTTTTCAGGCTGCAGATCTACAGGAAACTTGAAATAGCTTTCACAACTATATTTTTTGTGTCTGTGTGTTTTGTTGTTATCTTTACTTATGTCTCTATAGCAGCTGTGGCTAAATCAGCCTCCTCTGATAAATCGTCAGCCAAAAAAGCCAATAGCACTGTTCTGCTGCATCTAATACAACTGGGTCTCTGTGCTGTGTCCATTTTAGTTGGAGTTGTCCAAGAAGTTATTTATGTTTACTCTGACTATATGACTTCAATGAATGTGATGTTTTTTTGCTTTGTGGTGTTTTTGATTTTTCCAAGATGTTTAAGTCCTCTTATATATGGTCTGAGAGACCAGGCCTTCAGCTGTTTATTTAAATATTACTTCACATTTGGTTTCAAAAAGAAAAACAGTTGTAAAACAGAAATACATGTAGTATCAGGTGGTTGAGAAACCACCTGACGGCTATTGAATGTTATCTAAAATGCTTTAGAAAGTAATATTTTGTCAATATTTTTTCACTGTATAATTGCAAAACATGAACTTCTGTCTTTAATGAGTTAATAAAGTGCAAGCATATTTAACAAACCTATTAAACCTCTCACAATGTTTCCCAGTCCACTAACCACAGATAGGGAAAAGTGTTTTGTAAGCGTTGTTTTCATTTGTCAATGTTTTGCACCCTTTTTGCTCATGTGACAAACACAATCACAGTTACTATTGAGGTTCTTTTGCTTTTTTCTCTATTATGGAATATATGTAACATCAAATTGGGTTCGGAAGAAACAGCCTTTTTAAAATAATAAGAAAAATAAAATAAAGTGTCATTAGTAGCCTACCACTGCAAAACATTTATTTTTTGCTAGCATGATTATGTAGATATAAATTAATTCTATAAGCAATTTATATGCAATTAATTCAGATACAGGTGATAGATTTTTTTTCATTGCTATTGTTTTTTATAATACTAGCTTTACAATCTATATTCTGCAGGAAACTTGTAAAATTAAACTATTAAATGTGCAGCAATTTATAAATATTTTATATATGTGACCCTGGACCACAAAACCAGTCTAAAGTCGCATTGGTAAGTTTGTAGCAATAGCCAACAATACATTGTACAACTTAATTAATACAACTTAATTTTTGATTAGTAATATGCATTGCTAAGGACTTAATTTGGACAACTTTAAAGGCAATTTTCCCAATATTTATTTTATTTTATTTTATTTTATTTTTGCACCCTCAAATTCCAGATTTTTAAAAAGTTCTATCTCAGACAAATATTGTTCTATCCTAACAAACCATACATCAATGGAAATTACTTCAGCTTTTATATGATGTATAAATCTCTTATTACCGGTTTTGTGGT
Organism: Cirrhinus molitorella; assembly: GCA_033026305.1. Lineage (NCBI taxonomy): Eukaryota > Metazoa > Chordata > Actinopteri > Cypriniformes > Cyprinidae > Cirrhinus > Cirrhinus molitorella. The sequence continues at coordinate 15,592,079 of CM065138.1, read as the reverse complement.
CCAGGGTCACATATGTCTATCGTTTCCGCATAAAAAAATAAAAGATTTGTGTGTGTGTTTGACTCATGATCTCGCAAGCAGACAATGTTTTTTCTGTGTGTGTGTGTGTGTGTGTGTGTGTGTGTGTGTGTGTGTACCTCCAAAAATCCATTCATGTCAGCATTCATACAGCAATATCAGAACTTGTAAGCCACTGATTTTTTTCCTAAACCAGTAAAACACAAACGCTGCCCAGATTTCCTTGGTCATGTCACCCACAGTGCTGATTGCCTAAACAATGGAGAACAGGGTCTCTGTTGAACAAAAGTGGGCTTTTCTAAACTGATGGGTGTTTCAAACAGGTGGTTTCTAAATTATGTAGTGAAAATCACACAGTGAAAATGATGTCCCATACCTGACATCACCCCAATGAATTAGCACTTAAAGCAATGTATGTATGCTTTTTTTTTACCCTGTAATAGTTTTAAAATTGTTCTGATGGTAACATCGTTTTTGGGATTGTTTGGTGAGCAGGTAAGAAACTCCACAAAATGGCAGATTTCTTTATGGCAGCAACAAAAGCATGTGTATGGCCAGATGGTCTTACTTATTATTGGGAGGTCCACGGAGAACATGTAAATGCCAATCTGGATCAGGTGCTTTGACAACCAATTACACCACAGCCCTGACGCCATTGAATTTCTGTCAAAGTTGTGTGACAATCAATCGTTGTTTGTGGCTACCATAGAAATCAATGAGAACTGCAATCCTAATTGGTAAAATGTCACCCGTGACTTCTCTTATAAAACAGTAGTTTTTCTGTGTAAACTGTGTAAAGTAGATATATCCAAAATAAATGTTTAATGATAAACATGTTGAAGATGTTGAAGTCATGGTGACACTTCCAAACTAAAATTTTCCTGATAATTTACTTAACCCCATGTCATCCAAGATGTTCATGTCTTTCTTTCTTCAGTCGCAAAGAAATTAAGGTTTTTGAGGAATACATTACAGGATTTTTCTCCATATAGTGGACTTTCTATGGTGCTCAATGGATTGAAGCAGAGGAATAAGCATCTAGCAAAACAACTGGCTAATTTCTAAAAAAAAAAAAAAAAACACACGATTTTTACCTCGTCTTAGCTCTGCAATGTGCATACTCTGTGCACTCCGGTTCAACACAGGATATGTCAAAAAACTCATTGTCTCTTCCAACTTCAAAATTGCTGCAGAAGTACCGATCAGGTGTTTACAAACTTAACATGCAAGGTCAAACACCCTTTACAAAAAGAAAAAATAATAATAAAATAAAAAAAAGGTAAAACAGCGATGTAGGACAATTTTGAAGTTGGAGGAGAAAATGAGATGGCAAAATTTTTCTTGCGAGAAAAATTTTGCCATCGTAAGAAAGAAAGATATGAATATCTTGGATGACATGGGGGTGAGTAAATTATAAGAAAATTTTTATTCTGAAAGTTGAGTAATTCTTTAAGCGGCCTTTTAATTACAACAGTGATATATTTACGTTAGTGATTTCTACTCATTTAATTGTAGGGGACTCCAAAGTTCCAGAAGAAAACAAAAAAAAAATCCATAGCAGATATAGTAGAAAAACAAGGTGGAAATTTTGCTCAGCTCCTATTATATAAGTGTTCTGGGTCAGTTTTTAGTGTGTGTAGTGTTTGATGACATGAATCCTTTCTGGAAATAGGTCTATTGTCATTTGTGCAGAAAAAATATACAAAATAAAGGGCCAAATTTTGTTTGTAATATACAGAAATGTGTATGGCTGGGCAAGAAGTTTTTATCATTAGGAAATGTACAAAATATCTTCCTGGAACATGATCTTTATTTAATATCCTAAAGATTTTTGGCATAAAAGAAAAATTGATCATTTTGACCCATACAGTGTATTTTTGGCTATTATTACAAATAGCCTATATAATTTTTTTGGTCCAGGGTCACATATGTTACAATACGGAAGAAAAGTTGATTCCAATTTCTGCTTCATACCCTCTTTAACCTGTTAACCCACACCAGGACGCCGGCGTACTGAAACACTCTTAATTTTGTATAAAATTGAAAAAGACTTTATATAGCTTGCTTACTGTACACAAAAAAATTTGACCAAAACCAATCAAATTTCTAATTTTTTAAGCACTGTTTTTTTAGTCCTGCAGTCTAAAAAAAACAACAAACAAAAGAGTTCTTGGTAATTAGCATAAACAAATATTTAAATGTATTGTTCAAAAAAACAATAAGTTGTTTCAACAACCACAGAATAATTTTACTTTTTTTCAATGTATTTATTTATTTATTTATTATTTGTTTGTTTGTTGAAAAGAAGAGGAGGAAATGTCCACAGATGTCCCTTTTTTTGCTGGAAAACTAGGGATAAGGTAAACACACATGGACCCCCCCCCCCCACACACACACACACACACACACACACACAGAACAACCACTGGGATTCAACTTGCGTGACATAATGAGTTTAACCATATTTAAAGTGTGGTGCTGTGACAGCACTCTGATCTTTCTCTCGCTGTGTCTGGAGATCTGCAGTTAGAAGAATGTTGTAGATTGCAGTATTATTCCGAGTGAGTGTGCTGTAATAGCGTTTGTGGTCTACACCTTCATGTCTTGCTTTTCTAAATATGTCTTCTTTTAATGGAACTACATCGAACCATACACAGGTTGTATCACTGGTGGATCAAAATGGACCGGTGAAAACGGTTGTGTGTGTGACCCCGTGTGTTATTTTCCTCTATGTCAACGGGGTCATGATCTTCACCTTAAGGAAAAAAACTGTTTTTCAGGAGGCTTCCCGCTACATTCTGTTTGGTCACATGCTTTGGCTTGATACGCTCCATCTGTTCATGAGTGTAGTGCTGTTTGTGTGTGCTGTTAGCAGGATTTTTATTTTGAAAAATGTCTGTATCATTCTTCTTGCGGCTGCACAAGCTCTGTATCAGGTTTCCTTACTGAATCTGGCTTTAATGTCACTGGAGAGGTATGTGGCCATCTGCTTCCCTCTCAGACATGCAAAAATCAGCAGCTACAGAAGAACTCACATAGCTATCAGTGTCATTTGGATGATGGGGTTGATTCAGTGCTTGTCTGAGATGATTATTTTCTATGCCATTGATTCTACAAACACAGTGATGAATTTATTCTGTTCCAGAACTACCCTTTTCAGACTTCAGATCTATAAGAAACTTGAAATAGCTTTCTCATGTATATTTTTCGTGTTAGTATGTTTTGTTATTATCTTTACTTATGCCTCTATAGCAGCTGTGGCTAAATCAGCCTCCTGTGATAAGGTGTCAGCCAAAAAAGCCAACAAGACTGTTCTGCTTCATCTAATACAGCTGGGTCTCTGTGCTGCGTCCATTTTAGTTGGAGTTATCCAAGAAGTCATTTATGTTTATACTGACTATATGACTTCAATACATGTGATGTATTTTTGCTTTGTAGTGTTCATGATTTTCCCTAAATGTTTAAGTCCTCTTATATATGGCCTGAGGGACCAGGCTTTCAGCTGTTTATTTAAATACTACTTCACATTTGGTCTCAAAAAGCAAAATAGTTGTAATACAGAGATACATTTAGGAGGAGGAGGCACAAAATATTAGATACTATATAAAAGCCTGTTGAAATGTTATCCAACAGCTTTAGTAGATAACGTTTTTTCATTGTTAAGTTACAAAATACTGCATTTATGTGATGAGATAATGGAGATGTAAACATGTGGTAAACATATTTAATGAACATATTTATTCTGTCAGTGCAAGGACCCCAGATATTTCAATGTTTGCTCAATGTTTATTCTTTTACTGTATTATGACAACTGCTTTTATAACACTGTGAATGAATTTATAATTTATTATTGCTTAATTATGATACTGTAAGCTTCTAATCTAACCTTTTCTGGAAATCTAATAAATGGACAACAGTTAAAACGTTTTATGCAGCATTTATTATTTGTTCATAAACAAAACTCATATGTGTTTGTGCAGTTCTTACAACTTTTCTTTTATTACTCTTATAGAATTACTACAGTTTACACCTTAGCTATTTGTAATATTATTAATATATTAAATATATTACATTTTCATTTTCATATCTTTTTGTCATTACTTTTTTCCCACCAATATGAACAATTTCTTGTTGTTGTATCTTATTAGAGTTTATCCATACAGTTTGACTGCTCTGCTGTACATCCTTATCAGTGCATCTACGCAATTTATTCTATCAGTCTATCAATCATTTTCAATCAGGTCATACATTTTATTGTGTTTAAATTTCTTTGTTAAACCCTGATTACATTACACTGCAGTAGTGATTTAAGGTGGGCATACTGTGAATTCATCATATACAGTATGCACACAATCATACTGATAAATTATCTAAATCATATTTAACCTTACTGAACATAATACAACGGAGGAATACAGGAAAGGACTCTGGACGCATAATGCACACATGTGGTGTCATTTGTTGATGGTTACCAATATACAAGAACTCATATTCTGAATTTCAGTTGTACAGTTGAGGTCAAAAGTTTACATCCCCCTTCAAAATGTTAATTGTTTTACCAAAATAAGAGTGATCATTCAGAAGGAAAAACCATGCATAAAGAGCTGGGGGTGAAAAGTTTTGAACAGAATGGAAATGTTTACATTTTTCTTATTTTGCCTAAATATCATATTTTTTTCATTTACTGCTCTTCAGAGACTACAGAAGATAGTTACATGTTTCCCAGAAGAATAATAAGTTAAAATAAGAAAAATAAGTTAAATTTACCCTGATTTTTAAATTCGTGGCACCTGAAGGATTTCTCTGAAGAACAGCGGGCAGTTTACTGATCAGGACAAACAAGGGACTCATGAACAACTAAACAAACAAACAAAAAACAACTTTTTATAAATTCAACCATTATTTTCTCTCACAGACTATATGTAAACATCTTTGATGTGAAACATGTATTCAGGTCACTACTAAATATACAATAACATGCATTTTGTATGATCCCTCTCATTTTGGTAAAATTTTGCAGATTCTGAAAGGGAATGTAAACTTTTGACCTCAACTGTATATCGTACTTTGGCTATACAATATATCCAGTCCTGAATAGATAGTTTGTATAAATGTGCTCAGCTCACATACATGCAAAAAAATCTATTTTTTTGTAAACCACATTCTGAGGCTGTACACTGTACATGTTTTGTGGCTGTTTAATGTGTTGTGACAGATCGCTGTAGCGCCTCAATTCAGGCGGCATGTGAACCGATCATTTCTTCCTCTTTACTAGTTATAGCATGAAATAAACATGAATGAACATCAGAAGGTATCTCATTTAGGGCCCTATGATTTCTGTGATGCAACAACATGGACAGAATCACAGAATCATAAAAAAATGGATAACATGGAATGTCACGGAATTTGCTGAATTTTGGATAAATAACTCAAAACTAGCTCAGTATACTTAACACGTGTCTATATTAGGCTGCTAAATACTATTTAAATATGAATCCTGGATGTTTTGCTTGTCTCTGTGAACGGCACAGATGCGCATTTTTGTTTACTACATGCATACTAAAGCGTGTGTGACACTCACAGTGTTTTCAGCTTCTGCCACATGAACATATTCATAAACTCTAGAACTGCTTTGAAAGTCATTTCATGAGCACTTTTCTATTTCTTGTGATATAAAACTGTCGTCATATATACAAATAAAAACTTAAAGGGTTACTCCACCCAAAAATGAAAATTGTGTCATTAATCACTTACCCCCATGTCGTTCCAAACCTGTAAAAGGTTCGATCGTCTTCGGAACACAATTTAAGATATTTTGGATGAAATCCGGTAGCTTTTTGACTGTCCCATTGACTGCCAAGTACATTGCACTGTCAAGGTCCAGAAACATATGAAATACATTGTCAAAATAGTCCATCTGCCAACAGTGGTTCAACCATCATTTTAAGAAGCTATGAGAATACTTTTTGTACGCAAAGAAAACAAAAATGACGACTTTAGTCAACAATTAGTATCCTCTATGTCACCGTAGCGCCATTTTGGAAAGTATCCACTGCACGTAAACAACGTACGCTGTCCTGTATCAGCCACAACACACGGATACGTTTTCTACATGTATTTACACTATGATTCGAACAAAAACAGCGCATCCGTGTGTTGTGGCTGATACAGAACAGCGTACGTAATGTACTTGGCAGTCAATGGGATTTTATCCAAAATATCTTAAATTGTGTTCCGAAGATGATCGAACCTTTTACGGGTTTGGAACGACACAGGGGTAAGTGATTAATGACGAAATTCTCATTTTTGGGTGAACTATCCCTTTAAAGGTCTTCACAGCAACCCATCAAAATAAACGTTCGGTTTAACTTGAAGAAACTGTGACAGAAATAAATGACTTAATGTAATGATACAACTATTACTAATAATAAAATTATTATTAAAACAATATTTGTAAGAAATATTTAACAGGAAAATTATTTATTTATTAAATTTATTTATTTACTATAAAACTTTAAATACAAAACAAAAAAAAATTAAATATGTATATTTTCGTTACAACACTGACAAGCTGACCTTTTACTTCTGCAACCTTTAAAGCAATGCTAGCAGCACTCATGGATCTATTTTTCTGCACCTGACGCACCGAACAAGTATTCAAATTCATTGATCGATCCTTGCAAGGCCTGTTCTGAATGGAACCTATCTTTGTATTACCCTGACCACTGTCGGTTTCAGGGTGTTACCGAACCTCTAACAGCCTTCGCTATCTTTGTGGAGAGCAACAGTTCTAATTCTCAAATCCTCAGAGAGTTCTTTGCCATGAGGTGCCAGTGGTCAGTATGAGAGAATTGTACTTAAAGCACCAACTACTTAAAGCAATTAACTGCTGTAATACAAGATACACAACTTTGTATGGTCCTGTCAAGCAGACAAAAACATAAACATGATGAATAGGACATGTGGCTTTGCATGGCTAAACAACATACTGCTGTTATCACTTAGAGTGTACTCACTTTTGTTGCCAGCTATTTTGACAATAATGGCTGCATGTTAAGTTATTTTCAGAGGACAGTAAATCTATACTGCTATACAAGCTGCACATCTAAAATATATCCAAGTTTCAATTCTATAGTATTATCCCTTGAGAAGATATACTAAAATGGTTGCTGAAATGGGAGGGGTATACTCACTTTTGTGAGACTCTGATCCCGCTATATACTGTTTGGCTAAATGTTTTGTCTTGATACGCTCCATCTTTTAATGAGTTCAATGCTTGTGTCTGTTGTTAGTAGGATAACTATAATGAAAAATGTTTGTCTTACTCTTCTCACGGCTGCGCAAGCTCTCTATCAGGTTGCCTTACTAAATTTGGCTTTGATGTCACTGGAGAGGTATGTGGCCATCTGTGTCCCTCTCAGACACGCAGAAATCACCAGTTACAGCAGAACTAACATGGCCATCAGTGTTGTTTAGACGATGGGTTTGGTTTAGTGCTTATCCGAGATGATTATAGTCTATTACGTTGATACTACAAACACAATGATGCCTTTGCTCAAGAACTACTTTTTTCAGACTGCAGCTCTATAAGAATCTGGATTTAGCTTTCACTTGTGTGTTTTTTGTGTTAGTGTGCTTTGTTATTATCTTTACTTACGTCTCTATAGCATCTGTGGCTAAATCAGCCTCCTGTGATAAGGTGTCAGCCAAAAAAGCCAATAACACTGTTCTGCTGCATCTAATACAGCTGGGACTCTGTGCTGCGTCTATTTTAATTGGAGTAATCCAAGATGTCATTTATTTGTATATTGATTTTTTGAGTTTGTTACACATAATGTAGGCTATTTTTGCTTTTTAGTGTTTATGATTTTACCAAGATGTCTAAGTTTTTTCCACATCTAGCTCTTTATTTAAATACAACATCACATTTGGTCTCAAAAGGCAAAACAGCTGTAAAACACAGAGATTTAGTAGCAGCAGACTATGCTGCTGACTTCATAGTAAAAAAGATAATATATAAATATAATATAATAATTATATAATAATAAAATATAAAAGTTTATATATATATATATATATATATATATATATGGCCACAGAGATTAGGCCTTTAGCTCTTTTTTTAAATACTACCTCAAATTTGGTCTTAAAAGGCAAGCCAGTTATAAAAAAGACATTTAGTAAAAAAGACATTTGACAGAAGCCAAGTTCTAAATGTCACAATTGCAGTGAAAAATATTTCCTCTTGATGTAGTCTGTTCGTGTTCATATTGTAATTCCAATTCTCATTAAATCCCTTATCTAATCCCTGTTCACTCATTTTTATTTTATTTTTTATTTTTTTGCCCTCTGAGGGGCTGTGAGTGGCAAAGACTAAAGGCTGTTTTTGTTTTCAGTGGTGATTCTGTAACAATATTTGAAAGAACCAACCTCATTAAAGCATAATGGTAAATAGAATGTGTTTATAAGTAGTTTATTAACAGTGAAATATGAGCTAAAAATTACCCATATAACAGAAGCAATAAAGTAATCGCAAGCACATTGCATACACTCCAAAATGTCTTTTTTTTCTCAAGAAGGAGGGGCCTTTAACTATTTCTTTGAAACGGGCCTCTCAATAGCAAAGTCCGCCTCTATCTATATGCGATATTGTCTGACGACTATTAATGAAATGCACAACCAAGGTGTTTATGACGCATATACACCAAGGTTATTATAGTTTTGCATTTTTAAATTAGTTTTTATTATAATTTCGTTTTCAAATTTGCAATAAATTTTAGTTTAGTTTTAGTTAGTTTCATTAATGGTTTTGTTAGTTTTAGTTTAGTTTTTATTTTGTGAAAACATTTCTATTTCGTTTTTATATATTTAGTTTCAGTTTTAGTAATTATAGTTTAGCATAGTTAAAAGAACACTTCCAGAGCACACACACAAAAATATATTTCAGCAACATTTATTGTTTGCACAGTTGGCATTTATCTATGTGCTTAACTCTGAATAACAAAAATAACATAAGGGTTTGAGATACAAATAGGGCTGTCATGGTCGCGATGACAACCGCGCCACCTCGGTAGTCGGTTGCCACCGCAGTTAATGTACGTGACGTCACACAAACTCTAACAAGCAAAGTACAGTGATTCTGCAACATTCATTCTGCCGTGACGGCGTTTCGTGTCCCCGCCGGCGGCAGTAGCCGCAGCAGCGAGCGCAAGTGCCTTCGCAGCTGCTGGAAGAGATCTGCAAACACACGCAATAGACTAAAGCTGGCAAAGTTCCGGGAAAAGTAATTACTATGAATGTGTCGGAGGGAAATAAGGAGATACTTAAACCAATTGTTAATAAACTAGTGTTTTCTGAGCCAGTGTGGCAAAGATGAAGTTGACGATCCTGTCTCGCCATCTGCTCACTGGACGCGCCTTTGGAGAGAAATGTATTTCTACGGCTTTTATAAAATATCTCAATAAAGTCAAAACTTTTTGTTTTCGATTTGATTTTTATTTATTTTTTTCGTTTTAAAGTGGTAAAGTAATATTTTCAAGCTTTTTTTAGATAGGCTATTTATCTTTAAGGTATTTTGTTTGTTTTCTTTATTTTTACAAAAGCACTACAATTTTTTGAACTCCTGAGTGCACGTAAATAAAATTAGACACTTTACAGTTCCGGATGATGTACTATGCTTAACTTTATGAGCAAAGATTACGGCGTAGGCCTATTTTAATTTCTTTGCAAGATCGCGCAACTCACTGACTGCCGCTGGCCGCTTGGTTGTTACTTTAAATAACAAAAGCTTTAATTTAACAAACAAAAAAAGTTCCAAACATATTTCTAAATTAACTTTATGAAGAACCAAAACGAAAAATAACCATGTTATATTAAAAACAAAAACAAGCAATTTTAATGGATGCAACAGTGTAATGAGGAAGAGAGGGAAACGACACGGACTCCAGTCAGAAGAATAAAGAACATCACATAATTTCAACATCACAATGTGTGTTATTGAGCATAACAATACATTTACTTTTCCCAGTTTCAGAATTAAATTCGAAATAGTGCCAAACAGGGCTCTGTCGTTTCCTGCCGGCAGCCATCATTTATGCCCTTCTTCTTTATCACTGATGCTTGTTTCGCGCTGTCAGCCTCAGCTGCATCATTATTCGCCACAGGTGATGCACGATTAAACACCCACATGTCAAATTTTCAGCAGTTGGATGAATGCTTATTAATTACGAAAACGATAATTTATTTTTGCCAATTATTATTTTATTTTAGTTCGTTTTTCAATAGTTGTTGCTAGTTTCGTTTAGTTTTAGTTTTTCATTTATTATGATTTTTTATTTTTATTTCAGTTTACGAAAATGTTTTTTAACCAATCGTTTTCGTCTTAGTTTCAGTTTTCGTTTACGATAATAACCTTGATATACACAGACCACCCACTGGGATTCAGTTTCAGGGTATTTAAAATGTGATGCTCTGCCATCTGTGCCTTCAGCAGCAGGGAAACTGAAGATTTGCGGGACTTTGGAGATTGCAGTATTACTCTGTTCAGTGTTCTGTGCTTAATTTGATGTTGTATGCTTTTGAAGATGTCTAATTTTAATGAATCTAAATCTAACCTCACTCAGACTCTGTTAGTGCTGGATCGAGATGCACCAATGAAGGCGTTTTTGTTTGTGACCCCATGTGTTATTTTCCTCTATGTCAATGGGGTCATGCTCTTCACCTTGAGGAAAAAGACTCTTTTTCAGGAGGCATCCCGTTATATTCTATTTGGTCACATGCTTTGGGTCGATACGCTCAATCTCTTTATGAGTGTGGTGTTGTATATATGTGCTGTCAGTAGGATTTTAATTATGAAAAATGTCTGTCTTGTTCTTCTCATTGCTGCACAAGCTCTCTTTCAAGTTTCTACTATAAATCTGGCCTTAATGTCACTGGAAAGATATGTGGCCATCTGCTTTCCTCTAAGACATGCAGAAATCACCAGTTACAATAGAACTCATATCGCTATTGGTGTTGTTTGGATTTTGGGTATGATTCAGTGCTTGTCTGAGATGATTATTTTCTATGCCATTGATTCTACAAACACAGCAATGCATTTGTTCTGCTCAAGAACTACTCTTTTTAGACTACAGATCTATAAGAAAATTGATATAGCTTTCACATGTATATTTTTTGTGTTAGTATGTTTTATTATCATCTTTACTTATGCTTCTATAGCAGCTGTGGCTAAAACAGCCGCCTGTGATAAAATGTCAGCCAAAAAAGCTAACAAGACTGTTCTGCTGCATCTAATACAGCTGGGACTCTGCGCTGCGTCCATTTTAGTTGGAGTTATCCAAGAAGCAATTTTTGTGTATACTGACTATATGACTTCACTGAATGTGATGTATTTTTGCTTTTTAGTGTTTATCATTTTCCCCAAATGTTTAAGTCCTCTTATATATGGTTTGAGAGACCAGGCCTTCAGCTGTTTATTTAAATACTACTTCACATTTGGTAAAGGCAAAGTCAAACCATTTGTCATAAAGCAACATGTGTAATAGCACTTAATGAGATTATAATCTGAGATAAAAAAAAAATTACATTTAATAAAATGACTGGTCATGTGACATGAAAATGATCACAGATGATACTTAGATTGTCATTTTATCTTGTTTCAAGCAGAATTGACATCTAAATGAACTCTGATGCACTGTAAGTAAAGGTCTGTTCATTCACCAACTCACTTCTCCGTCAGGAGAGACATTAAAACTATGAAAGGAGCGAAATAAATTGTTTATATGGAATGAGATTCCATATAAATCCATATAGAGACTTTTTATTATTTAAAGTACTTTTCCTTCTAAATGACCGACAGATAGTGTTGCAAGGGACATTATTTAATGTTTTGACTTGTCCTCTTCATCTTTTCACCACTATCCCAGTAGATCTTTAGCATGACCCTTGAGAAACCTCGTTTGTCAAACACCACATTAACAAAAGCAGCAACGTTATGAATATTTAATGTAACTGACAGGCGAAAACACCAAGGATTTAGTTAGACAACGCTCTACATTTTCAAGGCCCAGACTCGAAACCAGTGGCTTTTATTAAGGGTCAAACATTAACATGTGTGTATACTTTTTACCCTGTTAAATGGTGTAAAAAAGGGATAGTCAACTAAAACTAAAAATTCTGTTGAATTCTACATTTCCTCATGTCTTTCAAAACCAGTATGACTTTCTTTCTTCCACAGAACACAGATTATTTTGGTTAACAAAGAGTTTTAACGTCCATTGTAACCAAACTGGTTAACCAACCTTTTTGTTTATGTTCCACAGAAGAAAGAAAGTCACACTGGTTTAGAGCAACATGAGGGTGAATAAATGTTTTGTGTGAATTATCCTGTTAAAACTCTTGGGTTCAAAACTGTTATCATCTCATTTGACCAGCAGTGCCTTTTTTTACAGTGTCCTCAGCAACCTAAGCTTCCCCTGGAAGTCTTCCATGGGCTAACCTAAATTCTGTTTAGCTTTGTTGGATAAGCAGTCAATTGCTACGAGTTAAACATTTCTGGATGTTACTGACGCTCTTCTTAATTCCCATATATTGCCAGTACATAATTATGAAACTAAAAGTTCCAATATTACAGTTTATGTGCATTTCTGACAAACACTTGCCAAGACACATTATTTAGTTCAAAGAACTTGTCATTTTAATGCTAAGTTCCAATAAGGTTAAATTGATTAAATGCAAAAAGAACTACAGAAAGATTAATTTGCTGAAATGCAATCACAAAATATGCAAGAATAGATCACTTTTATATTGATTTGCTCAATTTTTAAGATGTTAAAGTAAAGTATTACATTCTAGTAAATTAATTGTTTATTCACCAAGGTCCTTATTTTTTTTATTTATTTTTTTTATTTTTATTTTTTTTAAGATTAATGCATTTCAGTGATAATTGATATAATCTACTGTTGTACTGTAAATATTCCATAGCATTTGTGTATCTATAATGTTTATTGTTATGTTAATTAATGTTTAAAGTTGTTCCAAACCTTTAATATTTTAAATAATTAAATAATAATATTTTGAAGAGCATGGGTAACTAAAAAGTTGTTGGTCCCCATTGACTTCCATAATGTGGGACAAAAATAAATAAATTCTATGAAAGTCAATGGGGATCAAAAAGTGTTTGGATACCCACATTCTTCAAAATATCTTCTTTTGTATTCAGCAGCAGACACAAAGGTTTGGAACAGCCTAAATGTCTGTAAATAATGACAGATCATTTTTTGGCTGAACAATCCCTTTAATGTTTTATTTTCATATGAAATGTATGTAAAATAAAACTTTACTTACATAATTTATTATAATTTATTCTACTTAAATAAATAAAAATTAATTACAATACTGTTTGTTGTATCAACCTTACATATGTGGCCTATTTTTTTATAGATCATACCTTAACAGTACATGAACATTCATTAGTATTTTATAATTGGCAAGTAATTGTAAAAAACTTAGAACACACTTCTAAGTTTCCTTTTTAAAGGGAAATGACAGTGTGAATGATAACCTTTGTGAAAAACATTGATAAAAAGTTTTGATAAGATCTAGTATTACAAAAACATTATGATGACATTCATGAGATGTTCATGAAAGTACATCATTATATTTCCCTTCTGTCATTTTTTAGAAAAGGAAGTGCGTGTCTTGTGACTTGAAAGCTCTCGAGTGTCAAGATAAAAACACCCCCACTGGAACTCAATCGCATTCATTATTCATGTTCACTTTTCGTGCTGAAAAATATGTTTGTTTTTATACAATTATTTCGACAGAGATGAGGTTACACTGATATTCCTCAGGGCCTAAATCATTCACAAATGTGTTTTTAATGAAAGGTTAATCACTACTTTTGATGATCAACAGGAATGACATCTGGACATGACTCATATTTACTTGGGTTGAATGCAGCTGGGGACGTCCAACAGAGCTCTAATTCAGGGCAAGTGAGTCATCAACAGATTCATAAGAAAAAAACAACATTCAGTTCTTCTAAAGGCTTGTATTACTTGAAATCAGTTTGATAACTCTTGGCACGAAATACAGCCATATCTTTAATTAAAACTGAAACTAAAGCCAGATAAAACATATTAATTACTTAAAAATAAAATAAACAATAAATGAAATCAAATAAAATCTCATAAATCTTAAACTGATTTTATTTCAGCTACTTGCCAAGACAACATTTCTAATTTTTGTTTAGTTTAAGTTAAAGTATAGTATATATAATGGGGGGAAAAACAATAACAAAATTACTAAAACTAACTGAAATTAAATATGAACAAAAACTATAATAGTATCTCTAAGATACTAAAAATACTACTTTATTAATAAGCCTAAATCACAAAACTACATGTAGAAACTATTTCTGATTCTAATTCTGGTTCTGAAAAGTGAAAAGTTCTGTTGCGATGTTATTCAGGTCATATGTGAGAGGTCGGATAAGGTCTGATAACCAAAAACACAATGCAGTACCTGTAAAACTGGATTCAGGCTTTGGTTTAAATGTCATGACGGTCAGGTTGGCACTGCTGAAAGACATATACTTGCAGACCTGGTTGTGGCAGTTGTGGCAGTAGGCCTACATGTTGACTGCAATAGAGAAACTGAATGCATATATGAACAAAAAAGACTTATAGATCATTAACAAAATTCAGTGCTGCTGAAACTTGTAATTGTGCGAAAAAATATGTTCATTATAGGTTTGTGTGACAAAATATTCAATAACCAGGCTTAAAGAAAATGTGTATAAAAATGAGTAGGCTCATCAGTACCATTTAGGCAGTATCATCATAATCAATATTAATAATAACACTTTATTTATTATTATTATCTATTTTGAAAGGATCAGAGGATATGAAAGGATTACTTCCAGTTAAAAAAATTCCTCCTTGCTGGAAAAAAATTTAAAAATAAAATAAAATCCTACTGACCCTAAACTTTTATACGTTACGTTACGTAAGTATTATATTTATAGAGACTACTTTTGCTGCTGTTACAATATCCCTTAAAAGAATAAAGATTTCATCCAAGATGTTCATGTCTTTCTTTCTTCATTCAAAAAGAAATGAAGGTTTTTGAGGAAAACATTCTAGGATTTTTCTCTATATAGTGGACTTCAATGGGGATCAGTGGGTTGAAGGTCCAAATTGCAGTTTCAATGCAGTTTCAAAGGGTTCTACACAATCCCAGCTGAGGAATAAGGGTCCTACCTAGTGGAACAATTGGTCATTAATTGAGTTTTTCGCCCTATGCTACGCTAAACAGAACATGACTTTTCCAACATGATTATGCAATGTGTGAAGCTAATGCAAGATGAGAATTTGTGTTGTTTTTTTTTTTTTAAGAAAATGACTGATCATTTCACTAGACAAGATCCTTATTCCACATCTGGGATCGTTTAGAGCCCTTTGAAGCTGCATTGAAACTGCAATTTGGTCTTTCTTGACTCCCATTGAAATCAACTAAAATTCTGGAATGTTTTTTCTTCATAAACCTTCTTTTTGACTAAAGAAAGAAAGACATGAACATCCTGTGTGACATATTATCAAGATATTTTTATTCTGGAAGTGAACTAATCCTTTGTAAGTGTGTAATTCGCCATGTTTTCAATCTTCTTAAATATTCATAAGTCTCATTTTTAGTAAACAGGACCTGAGAGTGCGATTCTTCGTCTACACCGATAGAGGGAGAATTCTATTTGTTGATCTCAACAAATATGGCGGCGTACAGAAGGAAATTGTTTGCTGCTGGACTGAGGTTGTGTATATTATATTTTAATGGTCTTGTGCTTCAGTATTTTTTTAATTTATTGAAACGTCATTGTGGTTTCTATACAGTCATCAATAATAGTACAATAGTTGTCGGTACATAAACATGACTGTAGATTCGCTGTCTGTAGGCTCGCTCAGATGCTTTGACAGCTGTAACATTAGTAGCGTAGATTGCTTCCTAACTTTTTTTTATTTTAGCTTTATTATTTAGTAGCTTACGTTTGGTTTCATTTTAGCCTTATGTGCTTAAACTGTCATGTATATAATGTGTTGTTCTTGAACTGAGTGACTGACATGTTAGGTTGTTCCTGACATGAGCTTTGTCATTGTTTTGTGTAGCTGTGCAGCTTCCTTGATAAACAGAAGCACCTGTCAGAGCGGACGCAGGCTGGCTGTGCTGCCCACAATCCTCAAGAAGAACTGGATGACCTTGAGTGTCACAGGTGCTCTGTGTGCTGTTCCATTCTTCCAGGTGTGCGCCATGATATTGTGATTAAAATATCGAATGTTTGTTATAGCGGCTAATATTTAGTACAGTGTAGTACAGTGCAGTGATGTTAGTTCTTTAGTGTTATTTTCCACTAAATTAGTATCCTACAAACCTCCTTAACTACTCTTTTCTCTTTGTCTTGTTTAGAAACCAGAAAATCTGTCCCATGAAGATCTGGTACGGAGAGCATCGTCTCTGGTCACTGACAGTGCTAATACTTACCTCTCACAAACTACTTTAGCACTTCTCGATTCCCTCACAGTTTATGTTAAGGTAATCAAAACTACTGCTTTCGTTTTCAAGATTTAAAAAGAAAAAAATAGCAAGCAAGAATAACATCCAAAGTACTTGTCTTCTCTAGGCTGTAAACCATCTTGTGAGATTACACAAATCGTATGTGGCTTCTATCAGCAAACTCTCTCCTGTGGAGGAGGATGCACTCTGGCAGGTCATTCTTAGACAGCGTCAGGAGGTAATGACTTGAAACATACAGGGAGATATTATTCACAAGCTTTCACATTAGAAGTAATAATACCTTCTTCTGTATAACTTCTTTTTAATCAAACTGATTGCAAAGTTGTTTTTTGTATTTGATTAGGTAATTGACAGGAGAAAGGATTGCAAACAATTCGAATCCTGCTGGATAATGGCCATCAAACTCTCAGAGCTGGCAGCAGAGGCAGCTTTCAATGCAGGTAGCTTTCATTTTATGGAACAGGCATTTATAATTTTTTATTTATATTTTTACATGAACATCAAGATTCTTGGTTAATATATATAGGAATAAAAATAAACCTATTATATTCTATTATGTTATAAGTATGTTATATATAAGTTTGTTAAGTTTTTTTTAACATAAAAAAAATAATTTAATTATTTATATATTATGAAATCTCATATGCTCGCTAAAGCTGCATTTATTTGGTTAAAAAATACAGTAAAACAGTAATGTTAGTGCTTTTTTAACTTTTTAAATGTTTTTCTGAAGATTAAGATTTTTTTGTTAATATTTATATTAATTGAAATTAAATTATTATATAATATTATATTATTTATATATTAAGAAATCTCATATGCTCACTAAAACTGCATTTATTTTAAATGTAAAAGTACAGTAAAAACAGTAATGTTATCGCTTTTTTACTTTTTAAATGTTTTTTCTGAAGATTAAGATTTTTAGTTAATATCTATAATAATTCAGATTAAATTATTATATAATATTATATTATTTATATATATATATTAAGATATCTCTTATGCTCACTAAAACTGCATTTATTTGGTTAAAAATACAGTAAAACAGTAATGTTGTTAGCACTTTTTCACTTTTTAAATGTTTTTACGAACATTAAGATTTTTAGTTAATATTATATGAATAAAAAACTATTATATTATATTATTTACATGTTAAGAAGTCTCATATGCTAACTAAATCTGCATTTATTTATTTAAAAATTCAGTAAAAACAGTAATGTTGTTGCCGCCTTTTTCACTTTTTAAATGTTTTTATGAACCTCAAGGTTTTAATTCATTTTTATATTAATAAAAAAGCAATGATTATATTATATAAATACATTATATCTTTATTTGATTACAATAATGCAATAATTTATAATAACAGATCAATTTATATATTTTATTTTAAAATCAAATTTATTCAAGCAGAATTTTTTTAATATTTATATAAATAAATCAATTATTATATTATAAAGAAGTCTCATATGCTTACTAAGGCTGCATTTATTTAATTTAAAATACATTAAAAACAGTAATGTTGTTAGCCCTTTTTCACTTTTTAAATGTTTTTTATGAAAATCAAGATTTTTTGTTAATATTTATATTAATAAAACATTGATTATTTTATTATTTATATATTAAGAAATCTCATATGCTCACTAAAGCTGCCTTTATTTGGTTAGAAATACAGTAAAAACAGTAATGTTAGCTTTTTTTTCACTTTTTAGATGTTTTTCTGAAGATAAAGATTTTTAGTTAATATTTATATTATTAAAAATGTATTATTATATATTTTTTTATATATTAAGAAGTCTCATATGCTTACTAAGTCCTCATTTATTTAATTTAAAATGCATTAAAAACAGTAATGTTGTTAGCGCTTTTTCACTTTTTAAATGTTTTTATGAACATCGAGAGTTTTTCTTCATTTTTATATTAATAAAAAAGCAATGATTACATATATTATATTATATTATATTACATAAATGCATTATATATGCTTGAGAATTTTTTTTAAAAAGTCTCATGCTCTCTAATGCTGCATTTATATAATTAAAATAGTACAATAATTTATAATAACAGATCTATTTAAATATTTTAAAATCAAATTTATTCAAGCTGAATTTTCAGCATACATTATTCAGTTATTATTTACAGTTATTATATAGTGTCTTTTTTTTTAGTTATGTTATTTGAACGTAGGTAATTTGCTGTATCTGCTGACCATTTTCACCGTTTTGCCTTTACTAGTGGATTTTAATTAATCCTGTGATATGACTTTTTAATATGTAGTCTTTAATTAATGAGGTTAATGCTGAATGTTTTATATAACCATAAACATTATTCTTGTCAGTTATTATAGAGCTATAATGCATATAAATGTGCATCATATTACTTTCAAAAAAAGTATGTTTTAGCAAAAAGTTTTTTGCCACCTACTGCCACTTGGTCATATGTTGAATATGTAGTAATAGCTTAACCATGTTTGTCCTCTCCAGGGTCTGACCAGGCTTCTGTGACAGCACAGAACAGTCGACAGCTCGCACAGTCCCAGGTGGAACATGTTCAGCAGCAGATTCTGGAGGCTGAGAGACAACTCAAAGACTCTAAAGCTGAGGACACTGAGAGGCTTCAAAATGCTCTTAGCACTGCAGTAGAGGATGAAGACATCCCAGATGCATATCTACGAGAGGACTAGTCACATCAAGACTTCTAGCACAGCTTTAAACTGTACCACTACTGAAGCACAGAATTGTATTTCTGTTCGATTAATGCTGTGAAATGTGAGAGAATCTGTGGTGCAGCCAGGAGAATTTATATAAATTAAGTATAAGGTATTAAATACAAAACTATGAGGGTAGGAAAAGGGAATTAATAGATAAATGCATTCAAGATCAGGGGCTTCACTTTTGTTTGTATTTTGATAAATGCAATTGAAATGTAATGACATAGATTTACATTTAAACCAGTTTTGGAATTTAAAAACAGCTGTTTCATTAATAAAAATCTCGTTTTGTACTGTATTGACAATATGCTACCGGTGTGATTTCTTATTCATTTTTAAATAAACAGTTTAAAGTATTTTTGAATTGAATCTCTAAGCATTGATATGCTTTGTGATTTTTCTATAGGCGATTCTGTTGCGATGTAATTGAATGAATGAAATAAAGCTAAGATTTTATTAAAAATCAATTATCATTTTTTCCAGTTTCTTCTTATTTTTAACAATCTATTAAAATATGATTTGTGAAGACCTCCTTTCTAGGCCTAAATGCGCAGTATCACCAAAATATATTTTCTTCTCTCTCCTGTTTGTCTCTTTAGATTGCTCTTGCCATTTTAAACAACACTAATAAATCTCTCATTAGTCTGGTTTTTCAAAGCCAGCAGTCCAAATGCTCTCGTCTTCTCCTCTGATCTCCACCTGTTGTTTCCTGTGTCGTGGGCTGAAGGGCTCATTAGCAGCATATCAATCATGTCAGTAGAGATGTGTCTGCATTTGTGGCATTCTGCGATTTCTCTTTTCACTTATCACTTTTTTAGTCAGCTCTCAAGAGCCGAGGTCATAAGGCATTCCTTCTACTTTTCAGATTTTAAACTAGTCAGATTTATTTATTGTTTGATTCATGGTTTATATCTTTGTCTGTAACGTAGCTAATGCTAATATATACAAAATTGTTGTCATTTTGGTTTCTTTTTTGTTCTTTGACTGGGTTTTAGCAATTAAATTTGCAGAATATTTACAGTAGTACCATATGCCTGAATTTAGAAGACAATGAACATATATATATATAAAAAAAAAAAAAAAAAAACGTGTTTGTGAGAAGCGAGTGTCTTCTTGACTGATGATTGGACAAACAGAAGGTGGCGGTATAGGACAAATTATAGTTGACATACGGAAGAAACACTTTACTTTGTGTTACCACGTCTGTGGTGTAACCTTGTATTTGTGACTCTGGACCACAAAACCATTCATAAAGGTAATTTGTTTGAAGATTTGTCTGAATACATAGGGGAGAGCGGGGGCGAAATTTTTTTGTACAAAATGTACAAATGTAGAAAGACTTCAGTATAATTTAACTTTGAACATAAGTTGCACACTGTTAAAGTAACACACAGGTGGGTCAAAAGTAAAAAGCTGATTTTTTTAGGTTACTCTCATTTTTTATTTAATATACATGACTATGACCTTGTTAATATGTAACTGCACACATATTTTGTCCTTTATTTTTGCAAAAAAAAAAAAATATATATATATATATATATATAATTACATTTTATTTTAAATTTAAGTTTCATTAAATGTTTCAGAACTCGACTGTACAAACTTTAATTGTTTAAAATGCATTTATTCAATTTATTTTTATAAAACATTTTTTAACAGAATGAACAATATGAAAATTAAATTAACATAAAATAAATTCTCAACATAATGTGACAGTAGGCCTTTTCATGTTTCCATCCAGTAGTTTGTATGCATAAATTCAAAAAGTGCATAAAAACATCTGGAAACACTGCAAATTCATAGGTGGAGGTGGAAAAGCTAAGGTATGGCTAAAAGCTAAATATGACTATGCAAGCTGTCCTGAGACTGATGTTCATGACAGATGAACGAACAAAGTCCAAATTAGCATGCAGCTGTACAAAATAAACACTTGTTGTCACTATAGGGGGACAAAAGTAACAAGTGTTACTTTCGTCCCTACAGGAACTCCTGACATTAAAACCCAATTTACTTTTATACTGAAAAACTCTGAAAATGCAAACTAACAGGATGTGTTACAGCACTAAATAACCTTTCGATTAATCATTACTGTGACACATGAAACAAGAAGAACAACTAATTAAAAAAAAAAAAAAAATGACAGCTTCCATAATTTACTTATTATACTCAAAAACTGCTTTCTGGACCTAACTGCAGGAATCAATGATGAAATCAGAGTAGTCAGGGCTCTGAGAAAATCGCTTTGTTACTTTTGTCCCACATTACTTTCGCCCCCGCTCTCCCCTAAGCTTTCCATTGGTGTATGGTTTGTTAGGACAATATTTGGCTGAGATACGTGAAAATCTGTAACCTGAAGGTGCCAAAAAAAAAAAAAAAAAAAAATCTACATATTGAGAATATTGCCTTTAAAGTTGTCCAAATTAAAGAATTAGTACACTTTCAGAACAAAAAATTACAGATAATGTACTCACCCCCTCATCATCCAAGATGTTCATGTCTTTCTTACTTCAGTCGTAAAGAAATTATGTTTTTGAGGAAAACATTTCAGGATTTCTCTCCATATAATAGATATGTATAGTGCCCCCAAGATTGAACTTCCAAAATGCAGTTTAAATCCAGCTTCAAAGGGCTCTAAACAATCCCAGTCGATGAAGAAGGGTCTTATCTAGCGAAACGATCGGTTATTTTTTAAACTAATTGAAAACTTATATACTTTTTTACCTCAAATGCTGGTCTAACCAATCGTTTCGCTGGGATTGTTTAGAGCCCTTTGAAGCTGGATTTAAACTGCATTTTGGAAGTTCAAACTTGGGGGCACCAAGTCCATTATATGGAGGGAAATCCTGAAATGTTTTCTTCAAAAAACAGTTTCTTTACGGCTGAAGAAAGAAAGACATCTTGGATGACGAGGGGGTGAGTACATTATCTGTTCTGAAAGTGAACTAATCCTTTAAGTTCTTAGCAATTACTTTAAGTTTTCATATATTTACGATAGGAAATTTACTAAATATCAACATGATCTTTACTTAATATCCTAATCATTTTTGGCATAAAAGAAAAACAATAATTTTTGGCTATTGCTACAATTATACTTTTGCGATTTATGACTGGGTTTGTGGTCCAGGGTCACATTTGTTCTATTCACTATTCTTTCATTCATTTAAATATTGATGTAGAAACAATTTGAGTTAAAAAAAAATCTATTGAAGACCTTTAGAAAACCATTTTAATAATATTTATCTTAAGGCAATCCTAAAATAATAAAATCCTAAAATCAACACGTTGTGATAACTGACCCTTCACAAAAAAAAACGCCCTCCTTAGTTATTGTTGCTTTGTCTGACAAACAATGCCACTCTCACACTGCAAATTATGTTCTGACACAGTGAAAAATACGTTGTGGAACAAAGCAAAAACTGACAACACGGCAACAGACAAGACAGAGCAGGTTACTTCCGGTATAAAACAAGGTCTGAGCTTTAAAATGTTGTCATTTTTTTAAAAATGTAAACAATAAATACTATTTTGTGGGTCTTTGATGTGTCATGACAGATCATTGCATTATTAGATCAATCGACACGTGAACCGGTCGTCTTTTCTTCTTTATCTAAAGCATGAAAAAACATGAATGAACATCAGAACATATTTTATTTCAAACGCAGAAAGACGTCAGTACACCCAATTTTTCAAATTTATGTCCACCAAAGTTAATCTACTCTCCTGTATGATTTGATTGCCGGACAAAATGGTGGATTCAGCATTATGATTGGTCAGATCGCCTGTCAGTCAAGCTGTTAGGGATGTGTCAATTGAGACTGGGATTGAAAAAAGGAGTGAATGGATTTTTATCATTGTAGGGGTGGTTGTGTTCACAGACTGCTAAGACACATTTATATGCAAACACTGTGTAATAGTAAAATTTTGCATCCAATGTCCCCTATAATAGATTACAAACATGCTGAAAGGCCAAAGGTGATAAGGTCATAATTAGTTTTTCAAATACGGATCAAATATGAGTCATATATAATATCATATATAAATCATTTTAATAAAAGCAACTGATCTAAACTGAGAAGCAATTATTTTGTTTGTTTAGTCATTTTGGATCATGTGGCAAATCCTGGTTCCAGTATCAAAAACAATGTGGTGTTTATAGTGCGCTCTTTACCAAACATTGGTCAAAATGACATGAGGACAATAGAAGAGTCAGAAACACTGTTTCTTCCAAGTCATCATTCCCAAACCTCTGACATCTTCATGGGAAACAGCTTGCTAAATGGGCAAAGTAAACTCTGCCACGGTTTATATAACTTGGTTTGGTTTTATCCTATAAATGACCGCCCTCTGCAACCATTGTGATGGAAATGAATCTATGGATTTGGACACTGGATCCCACTTCAGAACTTCACTAACATCCCAGTGTTGACTGAACGCTAAAGTAATTTGGGGTTTGCTGGACTAATCAAAAGAAAAACCCATAGCCGGCCTTGACAGCAAACATTTCGTTTTTGATCTTGCGCTCTGTATTTATACAGCAAAAGGCTTGTTTATTGAATCCCAAATAAAAGTTTGAGAATAAAAAGAACGCTTCACGTTGAGTGATGGGGCTGAACACAAAAATGAGACTGAGAGCACGAATGCATAAACAGCTCCTCGATCCTTCCAGCCGGCATCAGACACCCTTCGTTCCCTGCAGCTCTCGTGCGCATAAGTGCTGGTTACTGGCATGCTATATGATGAAATCAGACACATGATTTATTTTCCAAGGAGGGCTGTTCTATGTTACTTGTCTAGGAAATGTTTAAAACTGCAGCTTTATGAAATACTGTAGTGTATTTACTTGAATAAACTATAGTGTGCTGTGCAATGAGGGAGTTAAGTCAGGACGTGTTGGTACAAAAGAGAGTGCACCAAACCTCCTCTTTTAAGGGTCCTTGAGGACTCATGCAACATTCCTGGAGCAGGCAACACCCTCGGTGTGCTTCCCGCTTTTACAAAACGCAAGGGTGAAAAATTGCATTTTCAGGAGGTAAAATATACTGAACATTAGAGTGTTTAGATTGAGAGAAATCTGTGAGGCACGTAATGCTTGATAAATGACAAAAACACTTTGCAGAGTTTAAAATGACAAGGTTCGAGCAATTGCATTTCAAGTGCTCTAAAGTATGTCCATTTGTTCTGGTTCCAAGACAACCTCTGGAGCAAGATGAGGACTAGATCAACTGCATTATCACTTGAGTTCAGGATACATTACCATTTGAATGTTACCATGGCATCACACCATTAGAGACACAAAACCTCTTTGAGGGAAGCTTGCCCGGAGACTCATTTAAAGGGTTTTGTTGCTATCTTGTAAACTAGACACATTTTTCGAATAATTTGTCTATTTTTTTCACAAGAAAGGTCAAAGGTCATAACTGTTTCAAAAACAAGGCAAATATCTCCAAGTTGGATAAATGGTGGCTATTTTTGTGATCAATCTTAAAGCACAATATTAAAAAACTTAAAAATACAGATAAAACTACAAACAGTGAGCTTAAACTTTAGCTTAAAGTCTGTGTAAAGGCAGTTCAGAGAATTATTTCTAAACATGTTATAAATGTTATGAAATGTATTGCTGAAAACAAGTTTGTGAAATTATGAGAAGATTGTAAGTCAGACTGTTAAAAAGTTTTTCATCATTTTTGTGTTCAGGATTTTTTGGGTGGGCTTGAAATCATGTCTCAATGATACAATGGAGACACTGAGCATTGTCCCTCCCATAACACTATAAAAACTAGCATATAACATGTTAACATGTTAATCTCTATATGGGCCATTCTGCAGAATTGGTTCAAAGTCAGAGCTGAAAACATCCTGGGGGAAAAAAGTATGTATGCAAATTGTATAATATCCAAGGTACACATTTCTAGTAACTGTGTTATTTCTGATATCATATTTTCTAAATGTTTTGGAATATTTGTCCTCTTCCCAATTTTGTCACTATACCAAAACACAGTAATATATCATTTAATAAGAAGCAGTATATTGACCTATTAAGATTTTGCTTTCATATTCCTTGTAAATATATATATTAAGAAATTTTCAGAGGTGAATCAATCACGATTACAATTTAAACAATATTTCAAGTGTGATTTATGAGATTTGTTATATTCTGAATCCAGTTTTTCTTTGTAAAGGGCAAAAAGTTGATCACACTGATTATAAAACATTAGGATTCATTAGTGTGGCTATACATTGAACCAAACACTACCATAACATCTGATTATTCAGTATACCTCCACGTACATTCCATGCACATTTTTGAACCTAGCTCAAAGATGCTAATCAGCACATAGTTAGCTAGCACACCTCTGAACAGTTGTACACATATAAAAACTAAATGTTATGGAATAATTCCCCCAAAAAGTTTGCTTTATTGCAGAAAAATTTGACTTTTTTTTTTAAGTTAGAGATTTGTCATAATTTTGAACACATTTACCTCAAAATAATCAGGCCTATCAACTCACCATGTAGCTACAAGAGAGACTGTCACGTAAATATTTCCTGATCATAAATGTAGGGGTGTAGTTAAAATCAGTCTCAGCCAATGGACTAAAACAGCCACTTTTTCGGTAGTGACATGAAAATTCAGGACACAGTTTCAAAATTTAATAACGATTTTTTTTAAATCGACAATGGTATAAAATGTACACATTATTTCAATAGCAGTTTCGTAAGTTGAAATTTAGGGGTTAGTGTTTGAGACCGTATCCACTAAATGAAGATATAGTATAGATATAGTATATATAGTAAGATATATTTATATATAGTAAGCTTACTAATATTTGTAATATTATTGTGGAGTTCGATAGATTATAAAAGGATCTTAATAAACATCTAATATTTAAATACTTAAATGTTTTTTAAATGTGTTTTTGGTTGTGGTACAGCAGTTTGCACCAACTCTGTAGAATGGCCCATATACTGTAGTCTGCACCTGCCTTGCTCATCCAACATTTTCACTTTAATACAGAGACAGTCAGATATACAGAAGAAATTAAACTTTATCAATCCCCTGTCACACATTAGGAAGAACTGTGGGATATACATCAGAATTAAGTTATTCATCATCATAAAATTGTCAGTCACCCAGTGAGCAAGTCCTTCTTGAATTTTTTAATCACTTGGAGTAGCTCATAAATAGCCCCTTTCTCACTGCCAGGTGAGAACATGTGCCCAGTTTTCCTTCACTTTTTTTCACCCTTTCCAAATTAACAAATGGTGAAAGAATGAGTTAGCAGGAAAATTTGCTTCTAGATTAATTCCAATCCAAACAGTAAGGTGAAACACTGGCAATCGTTACAGCAGTTGAAGAAAATATTGAGTAAAGATGTTCATAAATTTCCGGAGTCTCCCCAGAACATTATTTTCCAATAGGCATCCACCTAAACTCGTCTGCGTCTAACGACCAGAAAGAGAGAGAATTTATTGCTCGGTTCATGGATTGTCTTAAAAAAAAAAACTGAGTCAACAAATAACAAAAAACGGATTTAGGGTTTAGCTGGAGGAGTGATGATGATGGGCCAGAGTCTTTGTAAACCAAACCTTCTGGGTGAAGATGGACAAACCCCTGCTGAATGGATGAAGTCTCTCTGCGAGATTGTAGATGAGGAGACGTCGGTTCATTTATGCTGCTGAAAGAAACAGATCCTGAAGGAATGAGGCGCACTGCTCCGTTCAGAGGGGTTGTGGGATAGTCTGGGGATTGCTGTCTTTGATGTGCTGTTTTCATGAAGGAGATATCAGAAGCGGAGTGAGCTGACTTTGTTGATGGTGCATTGCGACTCCTGGGAAATAGTTCAGACAACTTCATAAAGGCCAAAACTACTGTACAGACACTCCTTTTTATTTTTGTTTTCAGTTATCAACCTATTTTTTGAGTTCTTTTCCTTGCACGCTGTGATCAACAATCCCCTGGAGATAAAATATTAATTTCTCTGTCCAATAAATCAAAGTAACAGTAGGGGGGAAAGGGGTAGCGTGTAGCTTCAGTTCTTTCTTTGCTTTCTAGTTCCTACCATTCAGATAAATGAGCGAGCAAAAGCTTATCCTGGTTGGATTGAGAGTGAGACAAGACAAAATTGCTGATCTGGCATAAATGGGGTGGAGTTATTACCGCTCAGTGCATTTGTTGTTTGGTAGGATTAGCTTGTTAATTTCTGCGTGTCCCAATTAGACTCAGACCAAGAGGTAACGGCAATGGGGTGAGGGGTTTTCTTGTGGCCTTGAGGCAAGAAAAGCACAGATTGGACTATTAAAAATCTTAAAAAGGGGGCTGAGTGGATTAGCAGGGGGCACAAGGGGATTAAGTTTGATGCTAACAGAAAATTAGCGCCTATTTGTGGGACTGGACCAACAAGTGGGACAACTTACGATGAGTATCTCCAATCCCTCCACTAAGTAGCATACGTGTTAGTTAGTAGCCCAGCTTTTCTTTTAATTATTTTGTTTCTTTAATTTACAAATTTGGTGTGACCATTTGTTGAAGCTATCACATTAATAAGCAATGTGTACAATTGGCAAGAATTTTTATATGCGTTTTAATATGTTATGTTTGACATGAACTGAAGTACGAATCCAGCCAACAGCTTTTGCCGTATATGCAAAAAAAAACAAAAAACTTTTGCTGTATATTTTGCCATAAAACCAGTCAAGTTTCAGGTTAACAGTAGCCGTTTGTCGTGATACTTAAAGTTGCTTCAACTGGTACTTCTTATGCATAAGTAAATACTTTGTGACTGTAAAAAACTATTTTCTATTGACCTTATTTTTCTGTAACCTAAGCATGCACCGTAATTGCTTCTAACTATTTTAGCTGTACAAAACAGCTAATTTTGCTGCTTGATATTGCAAACTGAATCTGAATTACGAACAAATTGGTTTGTAGTGCAAACAGTTTACTACAGTTTACCATTTACTGCACTGTTTTTATTCTCGTTAATGAACAAGAAGTCTCATACATTATCAGAAAACAGCTTACTTCCCCATTCAAAAATAAGGTGGATCTATTATGAATAGAGGGTTTGCACTTACGTCACGGTTTGGTCAGGCAGCCATACTGGAGATATAAACAACAGCATGGATTCCATGATTAATGTATTACTGAATACATTGTTCTGCTCATTTATGCTGTCTAAACCACGGAAAAAATGCGTGGAAGCTGCTAAATCATGTAGAGAAGGACTATTTTGACAAACTAAAGTTAAAAGGTGGTAAAGATACGTATTAATTAAGATATTAGACTAATATTTCACCTACCTGACTAGAAATGATAAGAACAAACATGAAAGTTGTCAAGATTCTTGCTCTTGTTCCTGGTTCAGTTTGGCCAACCACAAACACCTTTTGTTCCTGATTTGTTTTAACTTTAGGCAGTCTAGCTATAGTCAGATTCCAAATGTTTTTCCCAGTCCAGCCGAATAGTACAGCCCAAAACATGACAATGATTGATCAATTTCAGCAGCAACAATCACCAAAATATTCGACTTTCGTTTGGTTCAGTGGCACCAATATGGCCGACTGATGACGCGTTGCGTAAACCCCTATCCATCTTATTTTTCCAGTAAGAGCGGGTGCTACCATTTGTAAATGTAATGTGTCTGGCTCGTTTTGCTGCTTGATATTGCTTTAATTAATGTATTATCTTAATTGTGAACACAATGGTTTGTAGTGCAAACAGCACTTCATTATTCTTCTCGTTATTTCCCTATAGCAGCTAATAAACCGGAAGTCTCACACATTCGCAAAAAACAGCTTACTTCCGTATTGAAAAATAAGGTGGATACTCGGAAACAGCATGTCACCAGGGAGAAGCCTGTCATTTCACGTCTAGAAGATCGAGTAATGATACTTTAATGAAAAATTATGAAATCAAAAAGTGTAGAAACATCTACACTTCTAGACATCTACAATCGTTTACAATAATATAAAAAACATGCATTTACAAATTATATAGGGTGAGGTTTCATTTAATTCCGACTCTTTTCGCGGACTTGCATGCATTTTAATTTCTATTAGCCTAAACAGAAGGTGGCGCTATAACAGTGAAAACATGAAAATGCATGCATGCAATGCTTTATTACATACAGCCAAAAAAAAAAAACACACCAATGTGCATGGATTTGTGTTAACAAATATCAGTAAAACAAAACAGTTGTTGTTTTATTAAGAATATGAGCATCTTCCTGGACGATAAATTGCTACGTTCAGCTAGGCTATATTTGTTTTTAATAATTTTTAATATATATATGTAAAAGTAAATAAACTTACTTGATGATCGACCAGCTACTTTTGTCCATCATCTTGATTTGCAAATAATAGTTTGCATGGACCGCGCTTCAGGTGAGACTACTCACCCCCATACTGGAGAGGCAGAGTGGTACGGTCCAGACGCAGCCTTTTCCCTATGGAGTTGTTGCTGAGGAGCTTTCAGAGTTTCGGGGAGCGAGAGAAGCGAGAGCACGGGCGGCGATATGGCGCTGACAATGACTGCCCATTATCTCAGGAATAACCCGATCCACCCGGGACTGAATGTTCGAGTCCTGCTCACGCTGTCATTTGTGTCAGGTAGGTTTGATCATGCCTTATTTGCTGTGTCGTGAGCGCGCAAGCCTTTGGCAAAGTTTGAGGAAATCCAGCGGGCTGTGAAAAGTATTGAGCGCGTACGCATGATGCCGTCCAGGCTCACGGACAGTCCTTCAAAACGTCACCGTGTAACGTCGTTTGTGCCACGAAAAGTTTTTGAAACTTCAGTTTAGCCGATTTCGTTTTGGGTAGCTTTAAAATATCTCCTCTGGAACACAAATCTAGTCACCTTAATTGTCCAAGACCGTTATTTTGCAAGACCGAAAACTAACGTTATGCTGATTGTGTGAACGCAGGAATCTCACACGAGGACTGAGATTCAGCTGCCATGGAAACGTCCTAGCAGAAACTGAGAAACAAACAATCGCTGTTTGATAAATATATAAATAAACATTTATTTCTAGCCTCAAATCTTTGAAGAATGGTGGGATACTCGAAGTAACCCCTTGACATTTATGTTGGCAGTGGAATGCTAGTCATTGTTTGCCAGCTCGTAATCCATGCCAAATGTTGCGCTCTTTGTTTATTTGTTTGTTTTTTAGCGTGCAATTGTGGTCGTAGCAGAAAAATAGAGCTGTTATTTGCATCATTTGTTGACTGAAAATTAAACTAAAAACGGACTGAATTAGAAATGTGTGAGCCACATCAGATTAGCAATTCACAGATTTAGTAACGTTAACTTTTCAGAAGTATTTTATGTAAGTGGCCTAAGTTTGACATGTGTATTGTTAGGCACTCATTTGGTTTTGCATTCAGCTGGCTAAAGAATAGATTAGAATAGACTTTATTGTCCCTTTTCTGGGAAATTCATCTTGGACATGGCCAGTACACAACATTAAACTCACTCGCACAGTGCATAACATACAATACATTACACATATGTGACCCTGGACCACAAAATCAGTCATAAAGTTCAGTTTTTTTTAAATTGAGACTAAGATTGAAAGCTGAATAAGCTTTCCATTGGTGTATGATTTGTTAGGACGATATTTGGCCGAGATACAACTATTGGGAAAATCTGGAATCTGAGAGTGCAAAAAAAAAATCTAAATATTGAGAAAATCACCCGTTAAAGTTGTCCAAATGAAGTTTTTAGCAATGCATCTTACTAATCAAAAATTAAGTTTTGATACATTTATGGTAGGAAATGTACAAAATACCTTCATGGAACATGATCTTTACTTCATATCCTAATGATTTTTGGCATAAAAGAAAAATTAGTTTTGTGGTCCAAGGTCACATTTTTGCAGTTCTCTATTGAATAATTTAATTTAGTTGGTACAATGTGTCATCCACAACAGTTTTCTTAGCTTGTCTTAGAACAGATACCTCACAAATCTCCCAACCTACAGTTTTTAGACCAGTATGTACAAATGGGTACAACAACACTGAATTTACAGAAATAAAATGACATCACTGCTGAAAAATCTGCTTGCTACCTGGTTTCTAGCTGGTCTAAGGCGGTTTTTAGCGGGTCATACCTGCAACCTTGCAGTTAATTTTAAACATAATTTTCCTACAGGCACAATTCTCGTTGACAGTTAAACTCATTCTGTCCCTGTCTGGGTGTCTACAAGCACACCTGTCACGACCGCAGTTGCCTTCTTTTAGCAACGGCTTCAGCTGTGTATCATTTTGCAGCTGTAGGGGACACATGCAGGCAGAGGTCAGACCACAACACAGCACTCCGGCTCGTGCACAGTGGGGCGGTATCCATAGTGACCGGTTTGTCTGCACGAGACGGCGTCCTCGCGCCCGATCGATCCCTCAGTCGCTCAAAGCAAATTCCAGCATTTTCCGGCATTTGTCGGCCCTTGGGTCAGTAAACATTTGAACTGAGATGGGATGTTTTAAAGATTTACTTTGTAACTTTCTGTCTTTCATTTACATTTTTATTTGCCTAGGAGCAAAGGTTAAGGCTTGTTCTTAGTATTTTGTGACTAATAAACATCCTCAGACAAATGTCCGGCCAGACACCCAGCTGACACTAAGACCTTGTGTCCAGCGGGGTCGGCCACTGCGTCTCCTGTCCTAAGGTTTGTCCAGACGTGGTGTGGTCGCTCGCTGCACTGCGGTGAGTGATGGCGGCAGAGGAATGAGGAGAGAGAGGAGGAAAGAATAACAGTTAAAATACCACACAGGAGCTGGGGATTAGCCCTGGCATTCCACTCTGTATATCCCACCCTCCCTCCTTCCCCTCGCTCCCGGTCTTTCTC
Organism: Cirrhinus molitorella; assembly: GCA_033026305.1. Classification (NCBI taxonomy): domain Eukaryota; kingdom Metazoa; phylum Chordata; class Actinopteri; order Cypriniformes; family Cyprinidae; genus Cirrhinus; species Cirrhinus molitorella. Next base: position 15,559,946 of record CM065138.1, on the reverse strand, counting down.
TACCTCTTTCTCTCGAACCGCTCCATCTCATTCATGTCGTCTTAATTGCTTTTCTCTCTCTGTCTCTGTCACTGTGTTCCATTTTTATCCCTGAATCAAATTGGTTGGTTAATAACTTGGACTTTAAATTTTCTCCCAGGCCTTTTTCTTTGTTAAAGGCAGATTTTCTCCACGCGTTGTGTTATTTCAGTCGGGTGATATCAGTATCTAGACTTTTTGTATAGATATAATGGGACTTTCTATGAATAGGCTACACTTAGGTGTTCCATTACTGAGCTTGAGGTACAAATTCCATGTTTTTTTGAAGACACTTGAGTTTCCTAAAGTATTATCTAACATAAGATCAACAAGTATGAATGGTAAGTAGTTTAAAAAGTGTCAAATGTCAGTAACGACAAAATATTTGTTTATGTGTCCCACATCTTGAGGTCTTGAACTTTCTGTACTTATGTAACAATTAAAATCATGCAACAGTTTTATAATTTTGATATGTGACCCTGGCCTGGACCACAAATTCAGTCATAAGGGTCAATTTTCTTAAACTGAGATGTATACATCATCTAATATAAGCTTACTATTAATGTATGGTTTGTTAGGATAGGACAATATTTGGCTGAGATACAACTATTTGAAAATCTGAAATCTGAGGGTGCAAAAAAATCTAAATATTGAGAAAATCACCTTTAAAGTTGTTAGATGAAGTTCTTAGCAATGCATATAACTAATCAAAAATTAGGTTTTGATATATTTTTGGTGGAACATTTACAAAATGTCATCATAGAACATGATCTTTACTTAATATCCTAAAGGTTTTTGGCGTAAATAAAAATGTATAATTTTGACCCATACAATGTATTGTTGCTATTAGCTAATATACCCATGTGACTTATGACTGATTTTGTGGTCCAGGGTCACATTATATTTCTATTTAATTCACTGTAGTAAAACTATTTTAAACTAGTATTTACATCTATCTGAGACCACTTGCCATATAAAAATGAACCATGGTTTTATTATAGTAAAAGTGTATTTATTTGAATTTATTTGTTGTAAAACCATGATTAATTTTTGTAAGGGTGAGAATATGTCACCAGAGAAAAAGCTGCAGTTTCAAAAAAAGGGGAAAAAAATCCCATTCTGCCTAAGCACTTGATTCGAGGAGTGATGGTTCGTATTGTCACATGCTACACAATAGACTAGAACAACCAAATATACAAATTCATATTGACGACATGAAGCAAAATAACAAAAAATAAAACCCTCAATTGTGTCCAAAACCCCGTTTTACCAATAAGGTCTAATCTGGAAGCACTCTGCACCTCATCGTCTGGAAAAATCAGCATTCTCTGGGGGCCTTAAAGGAATAGGTTACCCAAAAATGAAAATTCTGTCATTAATTACTCATCATCATGTCGTTCCAAACCCTTAAGACCTTCCTTAATCTTCGGAACACAAATTAAGATATTTTTGGTGAAATCTGGGAGCTTTCTGACCCTGCATAGACAGCAATGCAACTGACACATTCAAGGCCCAAGAACATCGACTATTTTGTCAATGTTCTTGGTACTTTTCTGGACCTTGAGCACCCTGGCTGTCTATGGAGGGTCAAAGAGCTCTCAGATTTTGTCAAAAATATCTTTATTTGTCTTCCGAAGACAAATTAAAGTGTTACGGGTTTGGAACGACATGAGGGTAAGTAATTTATGACAGAATTTTCATTTTGGGTAAACGTTCTCTTAAAATTCATCCCAGTCCCGAACCAGGAAGCTAATAATATTCACTCTGAGTAAATTACATAACTCAATTTTTTCTTTCTAATTCTTCTTTGACTGTTGTCTTGACTCACTTCTCTGTGATCGATAAAAGCACTAAAAGGTGATGTGGGAATTGAAGCATTAGTGGTGTTAAACGCAATCCTTTCAACACTCTCAATCTCTATGTTTTTCTCCAGAGCTTAAATCACTGCTACCCGGCCCCCTGAGTGCTCTCGCTTATCAAGACAGAATAGATGGGGGCCGGCGGTGCGTCTACGAGTAAGATCCATCTGTAACAAGATTTTATTGATAATGCTTGTGACATGGAACCTGTGAGGTAAAACAAAGTGTTCCGTCCGCAGGACCATTAAGGCAACAATACATCAAGCAGCTTCCTTATTCATTGTTTATTCATGATAACCTATGAAAAACATGCATGTTCTGTGGTTGTAGGAGACTAGGAGTCGAGATTTCTCCACTTTGCCACTCCAGGTCACGCTGCTTTGGAGCGGGGTTGAATAATGAATGACCTCTTTATATAGACCCTTTCATCTGTGCTGGTGAGAGCCTGTCGGCGCAGGGGCGTGTGGTGAAGAGTGAGCTCACCTTCTAATGTCGCCCTTTACACCATCCCAGAACTTACATAATGACCAGTTTTACATATGCACACTATTGTTAGAAAAGAAATTAGTACTTTTGTTCATCAAGGATGCTTTAAATCAGTAAAGAGTGACAGCAACGACATTTATGATGTTAGAAATAAACGTGCATCGAAGACTGGCATGGTAGAGAAGAAATTGTTGAATAAATATATTATTTTTGTTTTCTTTGCACGGAAAAAGTAGTTTTATCAGTGTCCTTACTACCTTTCTGGGCCTTGAATGTGTTAGTTGCGTTGCTGTCTGTGCAAGGTCAGAAAGCTCTCGGATTTCATCAAAAATATGAAATATGTTTCGAAGATGAACAAAGGTCTTTCGGGTTTGGAACAAGGGTGAGTAATTAATAACAGAATTTTCGTTTTTGGTTGAACTATTACTTTAACATGTCAACTTCGACATGAGGAAAATCTGTTTCTTTTACCAGTCTATAACAAGTACTTGACACATTGCACCTCTCCACAAAAAGTTTTCTCTTGTTGTACCCTGCAGGATCAAGATGAGCTGTCTTTGCACTGTCAGAAACTGAAAACAGAGCGCTGCCAGCAGTTTCTCCCAAATTGAGGTGCTCTGTGCAGAAGAACAAAAATAGACAGGTTTTTCAGAAAATTAAGGATCACAGGGAGATTTAATAGAGGACACAGATCGATTTAAAATTTTGTGACGTTTAAAGAGGGGGTCGATGAGATGTCAGTGCTGTAGAGAATTGGGATTCATTCATCTGTCCCTCTGTTGCAAAAGAGGATTAAGCCCAAGCAATAATGGAGAGGCCAGCTTAGGATGCTATCTGTGTGCGTGCGGGTTGTGATGGTGCTGTTGTTAACATAAGAGAGAAACAAACAGACAGTCGGTGATCTCTGAGTGCAGTTCTCCCCAGTATTAATCTCTGAGATGACCGGCCCAGCTTTTTGTCGGAGCATGAAGGGCAGTCGTGTTTCGGTGACCTCCTCATCAAGCAGCTGTCTCTCTGTGGGTGGGGAGATGAGCTGTGTGTCTTCTATGAGCCTGTGGTCATTGGTTAACAGTGACATTTTCACCCTGTGTGTAGTTTCTAACTTCTTTCTATGGCTTGATTACTCTCTGCAGCTGTCAGTGGAGGACGCCGGTCATAGATATGTTTCACGATCTTTGCTCTGCTGCTGGTTATGACTCAGAGTGTGTTATTATGATTGCAAAGGATTTGCATTTTTTGTACTTTTTTTTTTTTTTTTTTTTTTTTTTTTTTTCTCGGAGCAAGTCAAAGCTCGAAAACTCCATTATGGGTTTAAACATGATGAAATTATTTTTTTCTCTAAACTTGGCTGTGGCAACATTTCTGATGTTACTTGTCATTTCGTAACACTTTCAAAGTGAAATGTCCAGTAAGTGGCATTAAATGGCACGTTTGGTTTTATCCAAACCAGATGAATCAAGTAAATCTGGCAACGTTTAATGTTGGTTGTTATGTGTATCTAGGCAGAGAAATGAAATGTCTGGTCAGTGTATTGCTTTATCATGTTTGAAAATAGCATACCACCTACACTAAACCCTACCTATAGTCTAAGCAAAAGCAAATGTAAGATAAAAACACATTTGCTGAAGCATCAGTGTAATTTTACCTTGGGCTGGACGATTAATCCAAAAGTGATCGAAATTCAGAACCTCTAACCTATGTCATTTTCTCACGTCGGTTATGTAGTATTTTTAATATTGTTAATACTTCCCCTTGAAAAACATAATACCGTGTGCAATCAGCTGTATATGTTACAATATATTATAATATTTTTGCAGTGTCTCGCACATAAATGGTGCGTTTAAAACTCTGTGTCAAGTAAAAAATTTACACGCAGCCATGCCCACCAGTGTCTATTCCAAAACAGTGGACCAATCAAAAGACCCCAGAGGAAGGGCAAGCGCTGTGAGCTTTTTTTTTACAGTAGCAGGTTGGCATGGCAACTTTTGTATTTGTTTGCAACATGGTGGGGTAAGCATTCTTTAATTTTGTAATGATTCCTGAGCTGTGCGTCTCTCAGGAGATAATCATTAATTAATCGTAATCAATGTACAATGTTCAATTAATAGAGATTTTGATTTTAGGTTATATTGTCCAGCCCTAAAGGCCCCGCTATACTCGAAGTTCCATTTTGTTCTTCGTTTAAGGGTAAAACGATGTTTGAAATATGTGAGCAACGTAAAAAGCAATGTTTTAAGGTCCACTGAAGTGCCTTGAAACATGCAGCGTTCTTTTATGTGGTGACGTAATTTCAACTGAAACAGGAAAACAGGGCGAACCATATCGAGCAGCCCTGCCCACTTTTTAAAATGGCCAATAGTGTTCCATTTATTTCTGTTTGGACCAAGAGCTTTGAGCTCAGTAAAGCCGCATTTGACATCTTATAACAGCCACAGTCTAATAGATTACCCCCTAGATTCAATATGAAACTCTAACTAAACCAAAATAGTGCTCATAATCATGCTGAGGCTGTGTAGTTTAGCGAATTGTGTCATTGTTTTGGAGCACACTAGCTTATAGATAACCTTAACGGGATAGTTTTAGATTAGCTTACCCCAAGGGCATCCAAGATGTAGGTGTCTTTGTTTCCGCAGTAGTTTCAATTTTGATATTTTTAGGTCCAACCGTTCTTGTCTGTCAGTCATATAATGCATGCCTATGGTCACCTCACAAAAGAAAATGCACAGATTCAAATTAAACAGTCCAAATTAAACAATTCCCCATCGTAAGTACACATTGATGATCACACAGTATTTATGTTGTTTTTTACCTTTTGTAAATAACCACGTCCAAGTTAAAGTGCGCACGCTTCCTGGTGTGTGAGCGCGCCGGCGGTACTCCCGGAAAGCTCCGGAAGTGATCTCTCTTGCGTGTGAACGTCACTCATTGTTTACACAGAACAGAGATTGTAGGTAAGACGGCTAACAGAAATGGTACTCGTTTGCGCTTATCCGGGATGTTTAAACAAGAAATGGTTACAAAAGGTATGTTTATGGATGTTTAAAAAAGAAAAGAATTACTTGTGCTCGTGCAATGGATCACATCCGGCGCTTTCCGAGAGTAGCGCCGGTGCATCAATAAGCCAGAACGCGCTCACACACCAGATAGCGCGCCCCCTTCAACTTGGACGTGATTGTTTACAAGAGGTAAAAACTATATAAATACTGTTCGTTTTCTCACACTAACCACTCGTTTCGTGTCTTAGGTCATGAATGTGTACTTACGGTGGGGAATTGTTTAATTTGGACTGTTTAATTTGAATCTGTGCGTTTTCTTTTGTGAGGTGACCATAGGCATGCATTATATGACAGACAGACAAGAACGGTTGGACCTAAAAATATCAAAATTGAAACTACTGCGGAAACAAAGACACCTACATCTTGGATGCCCTTGGGGTAAGCTAAAACATATCAAAATTTAATTTCAAAGTGAACTATCCCTTTAAGGCTATGATATTCATACCAAAAGCTAAAAAACTTTAATTTTGATTTCATGGGGACTTTAAATGAATATGTAAATATATATGTAAATATTTTCTCTCGATTACAAAATAAACAAAAGAAAACAAGCATTTTTATAAAAAGCACCTGATAATTACAACATGAGTATGTTTGGACAGCTCTGCAAATTAGCACCCCCATGTCACGTGTATTTACATGCCACTTTATTCAATATAAAGCAGTCAGCAGTATTAAACATGAAAAACAGTGCCAGTGTGTCATTTCATCAGAAGCACAACATTAGCCCCTTTCACACAGCAGTCCCAGTAAATTGATATAAAATGACCAGTATGACTTTACCGGTAAATACAGAAATATGCTGTTTACACAGGCAACAGCTTTCTGGCTTTTTTACGGTAAGAGACCATTCACATAATGGCACCAAAATGCCAGTAAATTCTGTGAGCAGAAATGCTTTAGTTTCACTATCTGTCCAATTTTTCAACGAAGTATGAGTGAGGGGCATAAAGGGATGATCAAACAGAATGCCTTTTTGCTCTTATAAACTTGAGAAGTGCATAATGGTATCCAACTGCAGAGCCGCAGCACTGATGAGTAAGAGAAAAGGCCGGATCTCGAGCACAACACTTGAAACATGTTTACATTTAAAAAAGCAGTGGAGTTTTGTAAACTGCTCACTCTAATAACGTCATCTCCATAAGAACGCTACGATTGGCCAATGTGGACCATTTGTCAGCACATTCTACATGCTCATACGGTAATGTTCATTCCACGTTCACACACAGCATCATTCAGGCATTTTACTGGTAATGTTCTGAGCTTAGTTTTGAACAGCAGATGGCCCTGTGTGCTTTAGAAAAATTCTTACTCTGCTTGCGTCCAGTTCCTTACACACTACCTGAACCAAAAATAATCATTCATAAAGTTTGAAAATGTTTACAATTACAAGGGTGTTCACAATGGGCTGTGTTTACATTAATCTCATGTCAACCGAGCTGAGGTCTTGCATGATTCGGCCAAATGCATAAACACTCTTTAGCGCACTTCTTCTTGAGCATTTGAGTGTGTGGTTAAAAACTAAATCAGAGCTATATCTGCTCTTAAAACCTTGGCTCAGAATCGATTCCAGAGGGAATTGCAAAGCATTCTGAAAATCTCAGAATCAATCTACGAATCGCGACGTGTCTATTTATCATCACAGCCCTAGTTGCTAGTCTTTGAACTCTTATCGAGTATTGTGACCATACCTGGCATGTGTAGTGCTATACCAGGTGGGCTACCGAGCAAGTTTACTACAGCAGAAAAGCCATATTGAGCTGGTCATGAGAGGCAAACATCAAAATGTATTTGTTTTTTTAGCTATGTATGGGAAAAATGTTTTGAGGTCATTGTGCAAGAGACTAGTCAGAGACATTCTCCTGTAGCTTGATAACATTGTTTTCTATACATTGATTTGTTTTGTGAATGACAGTCATTGGTTGCAAACATCAAAAGTCAACCTAGTAATGGTTTGCTTATAGTTGCCTCTCTACATGAAACTTGCCCAGGAGGAGCCGTTTAAACATCGCAAAACACCTGTAAGTCATTTTGTTGCGTGATGTTATGACATGGAGAAGGGAAAGCGTGTAGATTTCTTGCAAAGTGTAATCCATCCTGACTTGTTTCTTTTCTTAAGTGCTGTTTTGTTGCCATGGCGTCTTTCTCTCCCACAGTTCCCCACCTTTCCTCTTCTCTCAAAGCTGTTTGATTCTGATATCTTGAGTCTCATATTCTATAGTGTTTCCAGAGTGAGGTACTCTGGCCCAGTTTATGCGTATTTGCTGCATTGTGTGGACGTTTCCGATATTTCTGATTGTCCCAGGACACATGGAAATCCCTAGGGTCTCTCGGGAAGGCCCACAGCGCTCCTTACAAAAGGCTGTTTGTGTGTGGTGTGTTGTCACTTCAACCCTCTCTTTGTGTGTGCCCGCAGGCCTGGAAGGTTTTAATGAGAGGCCTATTAAGTTTATGTATGGGTGTTTGATAATTTACTGACAGTTTAGACTTCCACTTAGTAATAGTGTGTGTGTGTGTGTGTGTGTGTGTGTGTGTGTGTGTGTTATCATATGGCCACTGGATTTCTGTATAACGCCAGTATTGTCTTTGGGACAGGGTTGATGTTATCACTAAAACATCCTGAAATAAGCTTGATTTTAATGCAAATTCAGTAAGGGACTCATGAATAGTTGGATCAAGGATTGGTTTACTACAAATATGCTGCTTTTTGCTTCACAAGATGTTAATTAATGAACTGGAGTCTTTTGGATTACTTGTGGTTATTGTGATGTTTTTAGCTGTTTGAACTCTCAATTCTAATGGCACCCATTCACTGCAGAGCATCCACTGGTGAGCGAGTGACATGCTAAATTTTCCCAAATCTCTTCCAATGAAGAGACCAACTCATCTACGTCTTGGATGGCCTGAGGCTAATTCGATTTTCAGTAATTTAGCATTTTTTGGTAAACTGTTCTTTTGAGGCAGTGCAGTATTTGGTTGAGGTGCAATGAAAGCTTTTTAAGCCTGTTTTAAAATGCTTGGAATGCAGGGATTAGACTCTGATTTAAGAACATTCTCCACACTAGCTGGAGTCGTAATGTAGATTTGACCTGATGCCGAGGTCATTGTTACCAATCAGTACATGTTCATACGATTTTGGCTCAGTGAAAACCAGAACTTTGCTTTATTACATTCTGTTTCACTTTAAATGCAGTGCCATTTACTTATCAGTGAGCACCAGTCTTTCCTGGTTTTCACAGGCACACTGGGACCGTGAAGTGGTCAGTTGTTTCCCACACAAGCGTTGTCTAATATCCAGCCTCACTTATCAGCATTTTTGGGTGTGAACTATGTTTGGCTGTCTGGTCCTCTGAAGCAGCCCTCTTCACTGCTTTATAGTTTCTTGTGACATCTTTGCCTTAAAAAAATGTAATTGGCTCAACTCAAATATCTAAGTTGTCACTTAGTAAAACGTAACATTTCAAGTTGACTAAACTTTTTTCGAACTTAAAATTAAGGCAGCCAGATAACGAATTATTTTAAGTTGACTCAAATAGTTTTTTTTACAGTGTAGTCAGCTGCTATAGGTTTTTAAACCTTCACATCAACCCATCAAAATAAAAGTCTGGTTTAACTTGAAGAAACTGTGACAAAAATACATTATGTAATGTAATGATAGTACTACTGATATTATTATTATTATTATTATTATTATTATTATTATTATTATTATTATTGTTATTATTATTATTATTATTATTATTATTATTAATAATAATAATAATAATAATAATAATAATAATAATAATAATATTATTATTATTATTATTATTATTAATTTTATTATTATTAAAGGAATATTTACCAGAAAAATGTAAATGCACACCATAGTACTTATAGAAAAATATAAAAATAATAATACTTGGAAATTAGAGATGCTTTTGATTTATTAAAATATAATTAAAACATTCAAATGTAATCCAGAAAATTAATGGAAAATACAGAATTTGGTGAAAATCAAACTTAAAAAAAAAAAATTATTTTCATTCTTTTTACTATCATTTATTATTTTTATTTTTATTTATTTTTTTTTTTTTTAATTTAGCCATTAATACAGAGTCTAGAAAAATTTAAACAGAATCCAGAAAAATTAAAACAGAAAAAAACAGAATTTGTGGGGGGAATTTTTTTTTTTTTAATAAAATCGGTTTTATAGGGCACTACATATAAAAACTTCTAATTCTAAGCTAGACATACATTTCTGAAAATCTGTGCTTTGATAGTGAATCAATTTGATTCAGAATTCAGCAGTTTTATTTTTGCTAATTCAGTTCTGTATTTAAAGAAAAGCATTTAGTTATTTAAATACTCGCCCAAATTTTCAGTAATTTACATAATATTTACCCTTGCACAGCTTGCATTATGACTGGTATATGATCAGTAATTTCAGATGTACATTAAATTACAAAATTTAAATAAGATTTTGTTTATATACTTTATAAATAAGTTAATACAATAAAATAAGACATACATGGTTCATTTAGATTATTTAAAAACTGTAAATTTGTTCTATAACTAGTTTTCTGCTGGTGTGAACGACGTGTCCCAGTTCAGCAGGAGGATAACAGTCTAGCCACTTTTTTTTTTTTTTTTTTTTGGAAATGATTCACATGAAATCCTTCCACTGTGAACGCACACGTGCTTTAATCATTCATGGAAATATCTAGATTGCAGCCCAGATCCTGATCTCCGTTCGGCCTGGTTGCAGCACTCAAACTTCTCAGTATCTGAGTGTGCTGGCGTCTCTCTTTTTTTTTTTTATAGCGTTCCACTGATGGAGTCCTTCCTGGTTTTCTCATTTTGTCACTCTGGAATGCACACGCTCTGAAACGCAATTCTGACAGCCACACCAGATGAGGATCGCTGTAATTGTTCAGTTTTTATTCAAACGCACCGGAACATTATACAGCGACTGGAATTATAATGGCTGCTGAGCTCTTCGCTGCTGACGTCACTGAATGGCTTCGGTCTGATGTGTCATGATTGCAGGCAAATGTGAAACTATGCATACTGTTGCCATCATCCTCATCTTTGCATACCATTGTTGTCATATCATACACATAAGGGACTTTGAAGTTCTTGGAGCTCGTGGTTTAACATTCCTCCTCTGATTCCTTGATGTGTATGCTTTGCCATTGATGCCTCCAGGAGACAACCTTTTAACTTCGGGGACTGCAGCACCGGAAGTCTTTTGATTTCGTGAAGGGTTCGTGATTGAAAGACTGTCGGCGTCCGCTTGAATTGAAGCACTCATCTGTTTTATCTTCATGTGTTTTTCATCCGTAACCATGTGCAGAGAATCTGACTGCTGCATCCCACCCAAGTGCATCTGTCTCCTCTCACTCTTTAATTAGATAGTCCCTCAGTGCTGTTCAATTGGAGCTTATGAAAGAAAGTCTTTTGGGCTTTAGTACAGGCGTGTGGTGTGCACACACACTCAGACACACTCAGTATATAAATATATGTCTGTTTGATTCAGATGGCATACTAACAACTTTTTATGTATTGTGGGCATGCTGTCTGGATTGAATTTAATGAGATTAAAAAGATAGTGGTTTATAATTAGAAGTGCAGAATATCATTACCATATCTCTTAGTGAACCATAGAAATATAAATGTCTGTCACTTTTGATCAATTTAAAGGAATGGTTCACCCAAAAATTAAATTCTGCCACCCTTATGTCATTCCAAACCCATAAAACCATTGTTCATACAAATTAAGATATTTTTGATGAAGTCCAAGAGCTTTCTGACTTGTATAGATGGCAACGCAACTACCACGTTCAAGGCCCAGAAAGGTAGTAAGGACCATAATTTTATAAAGTATTTTAGGACTCTTATTATTGTTTTTGGTTTGGTTTTGTTTTGTTTTTATATACAGCAAAACAACATGTTAGAATGATTTCTGAAGGATAGGGATGCACCGAATGTTCGGCAACCGAAATTATTCGGCAAAAAAAAAAAAAAAACCTATTTCGGTGTTCGGCCGAATAAGCGAATTATACCGCACAATAACATGACGCGATCAAACAGAGGTGCGCACTAATGTAGCAAACATGTCCATAGTGTGGAAGCATTTAAAATTGTCCGAGAAAGACGCAAACATCATTACAAGCACCAACAGCGAAAGACTGTTTAGCACCGCATTGCATGTTTTCGATGAAAAGAGGGACGAGTGGTTGTTGCTGGTTACTGGATGATAACTGAAATCGCGAAATGGCCTTAAACCATTAGTAAATAAACTACAGAACGTTATTTTTTCTAATACACGCACAAATTGTATGTATTCTGACAGCGCTGCGTGAGCTCGTTAGCCAAGGTTCAAAGTCCAAAGCGCAAGGAAAATCTTCGCTTAAACAGCTTAATGAGAGAATCATTCATAAATCAGCTCCTGTCAACAAAAGAAGTACCGACCTTCCGCCAAAATAAAAGTCAACATTCATAAATGTTAGTACTGTAATTTTACTGTTGTACTGTAAAATAAAATGAAAAAAGTAAGACAAAAATTACGATAACAGTAATTACAACAGCTCTATTAATACTTATTTATTTTAAGTTAAATTGTGCTTTGTTGGTAATGTCTACTAGAATGCTAAAAATGTTTAAGTAAATATTTTTAAATTGTTGTTTTGTAATTAATTTTTTTTGTTTTTTCAAAAGCAAGACAAAACTGTAAAAAGTAACTGTGATTTTATGCAATGGTGGAAAAAATTTGGCAAAATACATGGGGAAAGCCCCCAGAAAAAAACGGTAAATCGGTAATCGGCCTTCGGCCCAGTATTTAATTATGTTCGGTTTCGGCTTCGGCCAAGAATTTTCATTTCGGTGCATCCCTACTGAAGGATCATGCGACACTGAAGACTGGAATATTGACTGCTGAAAATTCAGCTTTGCTATCACAGGAATAAATTTAATCCTAAAATACATTCAAATAGAAAACAATTAGTCTAAATTGTAAAAATATTACACTGTATTACTTTTTTTTTGCTGTATTTCGGAATAAATAAATGCAGCTTCAGTGAGCAGAAGAGACTTACTTTAAAAATATTTTTTTTAAATCTTACCAACCATCTTCTACAACTTTTGAACATTTATTTGTGTGTGTGTGTATTGTAACATCAAAATAATTGTCAGTTCATTATTATGAATCGCTCACTTCAATACATTTTCAGATTTGGCAGCAGCTTTAAGGCCCCGATATACTTCAAACGAAATCGAAGAACGAACTGAAATGACGTCATTTCGAACAAAATCAGGCCAAAACGAAGTTCGTTTTGAGTTCGTTTCGACAGTTCGAAACAGCTCACCAAAGCGAACTTTTTGGGGGAGTTCGTTTTGGCTCCTAAACACCTTTGAGCATCCATTGGTCCGCGGCGATTACGCAGTCGATGGGCGTGTTCTGGAACTCCGCCTGCTTTGACGCGTGAATTTTTTTCCCCCGATTTGTTCCTCATTCAACTGCAGGCAGACAGGAGAACAACATCTAAAACAACAACTCCAAGGTAGCAACATGAATACACTGGAGAGTCGAGTAGCAGAGCTGGTACAGATGTAACCACACCTGTACGATCGCTCGTGGAGAGATTTTAAAGACGCGAGCGAGGTGACACGTTTAAAAAACCCGCCTCCAGCAGCGGAGGGTGTCCGAATGTTCGAAAAGAGTATACCGTCCCTCGGCCTTTTCGAACTTCTTTTTGCCCTCAAACGAACAACAAAAACGAACTTCGTTTGAAGTATATCGGGGCCTTTACTGAAATAATATCTGAGCTAGTCTGTATACTTAAGGTTTGTGAAACTACGAAGCGCTTTTTTTTCATAGGAAGAGTACAAAAAGAGACATTTTGCGACATGCTATTACCTCAAAACATCATATTGAATCTTTAAAGGTGACCTATTATGACCCAAGATGTAAAATATGTCTCTGATGTCCCCAGAGTGTGTAAGTGAAGTTTTAGCTTGAAATGCCCAAAAATGAATACATTTTTTAAAGCTTGTTAAAATTGCCACTTTTAGGGTATGAGCCAAAACGGGCATTTTTTAGTTTGTTCCTTTAAATGCAAATGAGCTAGAGCTTCCGGCCTCTTTTTCAGAAAACAAAACAGGACGACAAAAACAAAACAGAACAATCTCACAAACTGAAAACATGAGAAACTCTCTGCAGCGGTGTTTGGCCTTAAATGGTCAAATCAAGATTGGTTTAAAAGTCAGTAATCTAAATGTACTCTGCATAATAAAGGTGTGTTTATGAATTACACGGACTTATAAGGTTTGCTATCACAAACCTTATAAGTCTCACTTGTGATAATGAGCTCGACAAATTCAAGCGGTCGACTTCACATTGTCTTCATATGTAATTTTTAACTACCACATTCCTGTTTACGATCATTCTGGTAAAGCATAAAGGCAGTGTCAGTGAAAACAGGCAGAGACAATGGTAGCTTTAGCAGCATTAGCATTACAGAGTGCTAAGAAGCTCTTTTAGAAAGGCAATTTGGAAAACAAAATATGGTGTGTGATACTTTGTTTGAAGCTGACGTTCCCACAAGAAAACAGGGCTGTGTCTATGATAATAGGGTAGAGGTTGTCACAAATGGGCGGGATTTCTCCCTAAGATGATGTCATTGTAGGCAGAAATCTGGAATTGCATGTTCAGAGAGACTATTTGTGATTTTATTGGGATTCTAAAAAAAAATGAGTAGGTGGATTTGAACATTTATAGGTTGGTTGTTTTTACACACTGTGGCCACAGAACTGTGTTCAACCACATTATAAAAGCAATTTTTGCACAATAAGTCAAGTTGTCAAGACAGTATTATCAGTTCCTTAGCTGCAAAACCTGAATCTTGTAGTGAACACAATATCACCACACTCTTTATTTTGTTGTATCTGACTCATTGTGGGTCAACATGCAGCAAAGTTTTCTATTAGTGTGTTTGTTTTGTGTGAGTTATTCATTTTGTAAAATGAATGCAGAGTCGCAGTTCAGTTGATAGAAATAGGCCTACCTCTGAGTCAGTGCTGTTCTTTCAGGCTGTCTTCAGCATTCGGTGAGATCAGACTGGCTCGTTCTCCCTTTTCATCATTCAAGTAAACTTATTGTATTCCAACATCCTCCGCATTGGCAAAGCTGAGTTGAGTTTATGTGTGTGCGTGTGTACCCACCCTCTTTCTTGTTTTCCTATCTGGGATATGGACTCTGAACAGGGATTTTTTTTTAGGATGATACGCTGGGCAAATTTCCTAGACGTCAGAAAATCTCCCATAGGTTCAAACCTCTGTTTGTTTAGGAGGCCTTATTGGAGCTCTGCTGCACCTACCACAGCGAGGAACTCGCGTCTCCCACGCTCAAACATGGATTCAGCCCCCAAACCGCTCATTTCTCAGTCCCTCCCTGTCGCAGCGCAAACTTGATGGGCCGACCTGAAAGCAAACTGTTTTGAAGCAAGAGTCCGTCTGTCCCATCAGAGACTTGTGGTCAGACGTATCCTTGAGACCCGTTTTGTCTTATGTGTTTGAATCTGTCCTCACCATGTTAATGCATCCCAGAACGTGACTTGTGCTTTAGTTTGAAATTGGAACTGGCCCTTTATATCAGATCTGGATGAACTACAGTATGTAGAAACAAATGACCTAACTAGTCTGATCTAAATATTGTACATCCAGTCTGGACTGAAATCGCCACTCTGTCATGGCATTTGGCATTTCATTACTTCCTTGTTTAGACAACTGTTTTGTTTCAAAACTTAGTAAGCCTTCTACGTAGGCAGCAATTTAAAGCATTGTAAAACACTCCAGTCTCAAAGGATGGTGTAGGCAACTAAATTATATTGCCTTATAAGGTTTCTTAAAAAAATGTTTGGGGTTGGTAACAGTTTTTTTGTGTGTGTGTTTGAAAGAAGTCTCATATGTTCACGATGGCTGAATTTATTGGATCAAAAATACAGTCAAAAACCGTAATATTGTGAAATATTACAATTTCGAAGAAATGTTTTATTCCTGTGATTTAACAGCAGCCTTCAGTGTCACATGACCCTTCAGAAATCATTCTAATATGCTGATTTGGTGTTGAAGCATTTCCTATTATCAGTATTGAAAAATCTGATCTTTTATTTATTGTATTAGCCAAAAAGTGCATCTATGTATTTATTTATTTATATTTTGCAATGCATTTCTGTCACTTTTAATCAATTTAGTGCATCCTTGCTGAATAAAAGTATAAAAAACAGTAGTGTATAGCTTTTCCAGAGAAAGCAAACCCAGAATGCATTGCACTGAGCTCAGTGTAAATAAATCAAAGATGGTGGATGAAGTGAGAGAAAGGAGTGTTACTATATTTGCATTAACATAAACATTACATAAACGTCAGAATTCTTTTCAGGATTTAATGAATTAAAAATTCAGTCTAATTAAAGTAGTTTTAAAGGGATAATTCACCTAAAAATGAAAATTTCAAACATTAATTACTCACTCTCATGTCGTTCCAAACCCATAAGACCTTTGTTCACTTCGTTCACATGAAGGATTCTCTTAGCTTCATAACATCACAGTTGATGTCAAATGGACTATTTTAACAATGTCCTTACTACTTGTTTGGCCATTGAATGTGTCAGTTGCATTGCTGTCTATGCAGGGTCAGAAAGCTTTCGGATTTCATTAGAAATATCTTCATTTGTGTTCCAAAGATAAACAAAGATCTTATGGGTTTGGAACGACATGGGGGTGAGTAACGCTATAGAGTTGAGCCTTCCATGTGGAACTTTATTTGTGTGTTACATGAGTTGCTGCCTCCGTAGGGTGTTCCAGATCAGTCATTTATGAGGTTGTGTGACTGTTAGGGTGCTGCCTATGTAGGCAGTGAGGTTTTGGAACGAAATATGCGTGTCATTGCCCAGTGCATGTAGCCTCTGTGAGAAGTTGCAGGGAATGAGGAAACAAGTTGGCTGGACGGCGGAAACAACTGGGACTTTCCCATAAGAAAAGCATTTCTCCTCCTATTAGCAACACACATTAAAGCCATGTTTCATTAATCTTCCTGTTGCTGCTGCTTTTTGAATGATGTGCCGAGAGCCCAGGGAACAGCATTAAATTGGGATACTTGATGGTGTGATTAGCAGTGTTTTGAAGTGGAGAAGGAAGGAAATCACTGTTCAGAGACCTCGTATGTTATCTTGTGGAAAAACAGGGTCTCGCAGGGAGCGTTGGGGTTGAGCGCACATGGGGTGCTCTGTAATTTAGCCCATGAGAAATGAAGGGCTGGACTGGTTTTTATTCAGACAGACTTTGCTTTGATGTGAGTCACATCTAAATGTCGTTCAGTTAAAGGAATAGCTCTTGATTTACTCACCTTCATGTTGTTCCAAACCCATATGCTTTTTTTTTTTTTTTTTTAAGCATCTTTGCACAGCTTTCCATGCAACAACAGGTTACTGATTGAGTTTCTCAAGCTGAAAAAGGGAAAAGGCACCATGAAAGTAGTCTAAATTATTTGTGTCTAATATTTACTCAATAATATATCTATTAGGTTCAGAAGTTACTTCTGAAGCCATGCAATGGCTTTGTGTGAGAAAAACACTGACAAGTTGTTTGTTGCAAATCTTGCCCTGTATCATGGTAAGTAGTAAATAAGTAAATTAATTAATAAATGTAGTGAAAATAAGTAATACATTTGTTTTATTTATTTTTGTATTTTATTTTAGTGTGTGTATAGTGCTGTCAAATCAATGAATTGTGATTAATCGCAAATAAAATTTGTTTACATAACTATATTTATTTATTTACTTATTTATATTAATATCCCCAGCGCATGTATACATATATACAGTACACACATTATGTAAACAAACTTTTATTTTGGATGCAATTAATCGTGAATAATCGTTTTGACATTTTTATACATGTATACACAGACGCACACTTATTTATGTATACATATAAATATACACAGTACACACATGTAAGCACAAACTTTTATTTTGGATGTGATTAATCATGAATAATCGACTTGACAGATTTTTTGACATTTATACACATTTATATTTATAAATATACACGGTACACATGCATATAAACAAACTTTCATTTTGGATGCGATTAATTGTGAATAATCGATTTGACAGATTTTTAGACATTTATACACATTTCTATTTATACATATAAATATACATGGTATACACATGTATAAACAAACTTTTATTTTCGATGCGATTAATTGTGAATAAGCGATTTGACAAGTTTGTAGACATTTATGTATATACCCACATGTATTTATATTTATACATATAAATATATACAGTACACACATGTAAAAACATACTTTTATTTTGGATGCAATTAATCGCAACTAATCGATTTGACAGATTTTTGGACATTTATACACATTTATATTTATACATATAAATATACATGGTATACACATGTATAAACAAACTTTTATTTTCGGTGTGATTAATTGTGAATAATCGATTTGACAAATTTGTAGACATTTATGTATATACACATGTATTTATATTTATACTTATAAATATATACAGTACACACACGTGTAAAAAAAATAATAATAATTTTGGATGTAATTAATCACAACTAATCGATTTGACAGCACTAATTGTTTACTTTAAATAGTATGTTATTGTCTTGTATATTTTCATTTTGCTCATACAATTGTAGTTTTTTTTTTTTTACTAATTATATATTTTTAAATTATTTTGGCAGATTTTTTTTTATTGCTGCTTAAAGATTCTTCAAATAAAATTCATTATGTGTTCCATAGACTATAATAATTCTCAAGATATTATTATAGTCAAAGCGACATCTGAATTTGGGACAGATGATATGTTCATCGTTAATGCTCTTTGCCAGAACGTACTGAACTAGTCAAAAGCGTTTGAATCCTATCTCTCTTTTTTTCTCCTTCCAGGCAGCTTCCTTTTTTTTTCACCCTATATATTCCTTTCACTCTGGTCTCATTTTAACCAGGCATATGGAATGATATTAACCTCAGAGGGATGGAAAAGACAACCAAAGTAAAATGAAAATGTTGGTTTGTTCCGCTGGAGCAAAAGGAAGAATAAGGAAAGTGTTAGGGTTTTGACGTAGGGGATGAAAGAGGGCAGTTTTTCCATCGCTGTTTTGACCATTAGAAAACAGTGGCTTGTGAATTGCAGCTTTGCGAGGCTGACTGATTAGAAGCCTGAGGAACAGAGACACTGTGACTCAGCATTAGAATATGACCTGGGCTGCTGTGCTAGCCTTTGTGGTGTTGCAGCTTCTCAGTCACGTGGCACAATCAGGGATTTTTACAGCAAAAAGGGTTTATTTTTGTGCTTTGTCACATCAGAGTAGCACTTTTTTGAAGCTTTGCTGTCATAATCTGTGTCATCAGTAATATCTTCACACAACCATCAAACTTCTAAAAAATCTAAATCCTCTAACTTCACAACAACATGTGCAATATGACAAAGTTCCTTGTAATTTAAAGGGATATGATGAAATGAAAATTGCATGTCGTTGCAAACCCACAAGACCATTCATCTTCGGAACACAAATTTAAGATATTTTTGAGGAAATCCAAGAGCTTTCTTAGCCTGCATAGACAGCAACACAACTACCACGTTCAAGGCCCAGAAAGGTAGTAAGAACATTGTTAAAATAGTCCAAAAGAAAAACTTTATTCAACAATTTCTAAGGTACTCTCATGTAGTACGACAGAGATTGACACAAAAGAGAAGAAATTGTTGAATAAAGTTGTTGTTTTTGTTTTCTTTGAGCACAAAAAGTATTCTCATAGCTTTATAAAATTAAGGTTGAACCACTGATGTCACATTGACTATTTTATTGATGTCCTTACTACCTTTATGGGCCTTGAATGTGGTAATTGCTGCCTTTGGAGGGATTTCTCTGGATTTCATCAAAAATATGTTGATTTGTGTTCTGAAGATGAACGAAGGTCTTACGGGTTTGGAACGAAATGAGGTTGAGTAATTAATGACAGAATTTACATTTTTGATACTTAAGATATTGCAAACTATAACTGAAACCAATTACACTGTAGTTTATAATTTTCATTCAGAAATTGGTAATAAGTTTCACAAACAGTTGCACAGAAAGAGCAAGTAACCCAAGTAAACATATATATTTTTAAGTGGAAAATCTTGAAATAGTATTTTCTTATATTATATTTAATATCTTAATATATTTAAAGTTTTTTTTTTTTTTTTTTACATTGAAAAAAAATTGACTCAGGACAGTTTTTCACTCAAATTTGTAGTACAGTTATAAAAAAATTGACAAGTAACAGTGAATTAAATGTGAAGTAGAAAAAATAAAGTAGTATTTTCTTGTAAAACAAACTCCAATAAGCTGTTTTTTACAACTTATTTTTTTATTTTATTTTTTTACATTATACACGGAACAAAAATTGACCCAGGTCCATTTTTTTCACTCAAAAATGTATTTAATTATTATTTAATAATGTGTTTTATTTAGTACAAATATATATTATGTGTAAAGTAGTGGTGTCAATCGATTATAAAAATGAACTAATTTAATCGCACATTTTTCCTGAAATTATTTTGATTTAATCCCACCTGACATTAAAGTTTTTAATTATACTTCTATATTGCAGTAATTTCACATTCATGCTTCAAATTAATGTAGATTCAACATGAAGAACGTATATTTTTAATATGTTTAATGCCATCTTTTTTTTATGACTGAAGGCAAGTATCACTGATTCAACTAATGTCTCTATGAATTGTTTTCCCTAATATTTACCCATTAAATATAACCATTTAACATTTTACAGTATAATTGAGAGCCATCACTTTAACATTTATTAGACTTTAAAAAAATAACTTCTAATTTAAGTGAACTTGAAACAGTCTTCACATAAACCCATTATAATAAATGTCACGGCTAGCTGCCTGTGCCCTTCAGCAAGAAAATATAGCCTAAAGCAGGGATCCTTAAATCTGGCTTGTGAGCTCCACTTTCCTGCAGCGTTTAGCTTAGTAGTTATTAGGATATTTTGGCTGCTATTACTTTAAAAGCTGCCGCTGCTAAACTTGACATGGATCTAATATTGCTTTAAATGTGACCTATAAATAATAAATACTTACATGCACAGTTTTAAGGCAGCTTTAATTGCCGTTTTTGTAACTTCATGTCTTAACTGACAACATGACTACGACACTGCATGCTCGCAGATTCATGTAGGATTTGAATATCATGCACTTGAAGAGCATGCGTTATGAGCACAGTGCAATGGAAATTGATGTAGGCCTATTTTCACTCAAATTTCTAGTAAGTTTCAGAAATTTTACACTGTAAAACAGTGAATTAAATGTGAAGTATTAAACACTTAAGTAATCTCCAGTAATCTTTGTTTTATTTACAACTTCAAAAAATCTTTTTTTACATTACACTTGAGAAAGAATACCCAGAAAATGTATTTTATTTTGCACTTATAGGATTTTGTGGGGGTTCCTTGTACTATATTTGACTTGGGTGCTTCAAAGGAGATTCCGTCACACTTTTCTTCTCAGTCCCAGAATCCTCTGGTGCAACCGCCTTCCCCTCACGCTGACTGTTTGTGCTGGTATCGGGTAGATTCTGGCAGTCTCCAGGCCTCTCTGTGGTCTAGACTGGAGCTAGTGTGCTGCTTTCTGAAGGAGCCCCATGAGTCACTCTTCCCAAAACCACCATCTCTGTGTGAGAGCATCAGCTTCACCGCTGGCCTGAAGACATCACCGCTCGGACTGTCACAACACAGGCTTTCACACGCGTTTTCGGTCTCTTAACACGCATTCCCGATGGCCTCTTGCTCAGCGAGTCCCTGTGCCATGATGCTGTGAAGTGCCTCTGTTTTCTGTCACCAATTGTTGGCCGTTCTTTGAGGAACCAGCCTGCTGACAGCCAGTGAATTGCTCGTCTAGTTGCTGTTAAAAGTGTGAAGTTGCTTATGCTAACCAACTGGTAGATTTGGTTCAGTAGCAAATGTTTCAAGCTTAAAATTCATGGAGATATGCCTTTGTATTGTGCTTTATGTAGAGCTTTGGTCAGGCTATTTGTCTTTTTCATGGAGGAGACTTATTTGAGGTCCCTGGTGCGTTCCTGCTGAGTGCTCAGACCGCTGGAGATGCAGTGACCACATTTATTTGAAACCTGAAGCCACTTCTGCTGCTGCTAGTGCTGCTACAAACAAAAATGGTGTAACCCTTAATGTCAGTTTCTGTCAGTGTCTTTATGTACAGATTGTCATACGACCTTTAGCTCCATCCTACACGCCTGACAGTTTCTTTAAATGACCTTGAGCTCTAGACCCTAGTCTATTTTCATTCAGTCTCTTTCACGTGTGTATGTGTGTCTGACGTGTGCAGATGCGGTCATGTTAAGCTCACTGTCTCTGTCCAGAACACCTGTTTCCCTGTGCGACTTCACATGCTGCTCTTTTACATCCTCCATAATTTATCATCGTTCAGTGTTAAGTTTTAAAAGGAGGTTCTCTGGAAAGGTCAGAAGGATTTTGTTTGTCACGTACATGTAGTGCAAAGGCAGTAAAATGCATTTTATTGTTATTTTTAATGTTATTTCCAGCTTATTTGTGTGATTTATAGTAAATGGAAAAAGAAGCATAACCACAAAGTCATCGTCATCATAATAATCATCATCGTAGTAACAAAGTATTATTTGTTTGTTTGTTTGTTTGTTGTGAGCTGAATAGCACATTGTAGCAACCTGCCCTAGAAGAATGTGTAACAATAATAATAATAATAATAATAATAATAATAATAATAATAATACATTTGTATATATTTTGTTGGTATTATATTTATATTTATATTTATTTATTTTCTTACCTGAAGAAGCTAAATGAAAAATAAATGAAACATAAGCATAATATAATATAAATAGTATTATATATTATTTTTATATTTATTAATACTAATATAATAAATATAATTAGTAATTATAGTAACAACTATTAATATTGATATTTATTTAATTTTCTCACCTGAAGAAGCTGAGTGTTTTAGCACCCTGTCCTAGATGAAAAATGTGTAGCAAAGATAATATTAATAATAGTATTTTATTATTAGTTTTTATTAGAATCTTTAATTATGTATTAATATAATAATAATAATATTATTATTATTATTATTATTATTTATTTATTTATTTATTTATTTATTTATTTATTTATTTTCATTATTTTATTAACATATTTTAGTATACCCTATATGAAAAATAAGAATATAATATAATGTAATATAAAATGACATAATATAATCAGTAGTTAAATACTTTCATATATTAATTATTCTTATATTAATTAATACTAATATAAGTAACAACTATTTATTTTATTTTACTTTATTTTATTTTCTCACCTGAAGAAGCTGCATACCATATTTTAGCACCCTGCCCTAGTTTAAAAAGATAATAATAATATTTTTTGTAAAGATGTTTTATTATTAGAGTATTTCATGTTTAATAATAATAATAATAATAATAATAATAATTTAGTTTTAATAATAAAAATAGTTTTAATTTTATTTATTTATTTATTATTATTATTATTTTCTTACCTGGAGAAGCTAAATAACATTTTAGTATACTCTACCCTATATGGAAAATAAAATATAATTTAATAAAATATCATATAATATAATATCATATCATATATCATATATCATATCATATCATATCATATCATATCATATCATATATATTATATCATATAAGTATACTAACAACTGTTAATACTGATGTTATGTATTTATTAATTTGCTCACCTGAAGTAGCTGAATAGCACATTTTAGCACCCTGCTCTAGATTAAAAATGTGTAACAAAGATGATAATAATAATAATAATAATAATACTATATTATTATTATTATTATTATTATTATTATTATTATTATTATTATTATTATTATTATTATTAATTACAGTAGCAACAATTAATATTGAAGTTATGTATTTTATTTATTTGTTTATTTATTTATTCAGCTGAAGAAGTGGAATAGCAGGGTTGATCTAGTTCTTGTTTTAATGGTTTACAGAGATTAAATTTAGTTTTGTTGTAACCTGACCTGAAAAGGAAATGCTTGCGAGAAGGAAGTGACAATGTTTAGCTTGTTTAATGACAAACGAATGTCTTCACATTTCTCTCTCCTTTCTTCTCTTCCACTCATGCATGAATATTAATTTCGGTAAAGGAGATGTGGCAAAGTTAAGCCCATCTGCTGAGTCATGGCAGAGGTGATGGCTCCATTGCGACCTGCCATGTGCAATGAATACAAACTGTCTTTGAGAGGGAAAATTGAACCCCTCCACCTCACGGCACAAAGACGTGCAGCTTCTCTCACGGACACGCGCAGATACCCTCACATGCACTAACACACCTTGCAGGTAGCTAGCGCATGTGAGGGAATAGCTGACTGTGGCAGAATAGAGAGTGAACCCTTCTGGGAGCTCAGTGTCCTTGCTGTCAGGACAGTTAACTTCCTGTACCGCTCTGACCTCTCGGGCTGTATGGATTTGTGTGTGTGTGTGTGGATAGTGTATTGAGTGTGCTGTGAAGCATTCATGAGTTTGTATCATGCACATTTATTACACCATTCAGAAATTTATTTGGTTCACAGCTTGGTCTCGGCTGATTTTTATTCTCAGACTCTGAAGTAATTTAATTAGCAAAACACATTAGTCATTAGTGCATGAGGGAATATTTAATTTGGCAAATGGTTTTGGTAAAATTATCTTCTATGTGGAGAATGTGGCTAGACAAGCTGAAACTAGTCTGAAACAGGGACATTATCAGAAATCCTTATTTTTAGCTCAGGCCCCTGAAAAAAAAAAAAATCAAAGACAGGCACAGAATAGTTTCCTTTTGGGAATTTGTAAATGGAATAAATCTGATAAATATATTAAAAAGAATTATTATTAATGGTTTAATTTACAATTAAGATTTTTCCTCTCATGCTCAGTTTCATTTTATTTGATCAAAATTACAGAATAAAGTAGTTAAGATAAATATAATTTATATCTGTGATGCAAAGCTTAATTTTCATCAGCCATTACTCTAGTCTTCAGTGTCACATGATCCTTCAGAAATCATTCTAATATACTGATTTATTACTTTTATTATCGTATTTATTTTTATAATACTAATATGAAAATATTTTTTGGAACCTGTGATGCTCTTTTCAGGATTGTTTAATGAATAAAATTATAAGTTTATTCAAAATAGAAATCTTTCTTTATAATATCTCATCTTTTATTGTAACTTTTCATCAATTTAACTTAACTTTCAACGAGAGAAAGAAAGAATTTACTGACCCCAAACTTTAATCAGTGTATTTTTACAAAAGTTTTCCATTTTAAATAAATGCTGTTCTTTATAACATTTTATCAAAGAATCCTGGAAAACGTTTCACAGGTTCCAAGAAAAATATTAAGCATCGCTGTTTAAGCATATATTAAGCAACTGTTTCCGACACTGATAATAAATCATTAGAATGATCTCTAAAGGATCATGTGACACTGAATACTGGAGTAATGATGCTGAAAAATCAGCTTTGCATCACAGGAATATATAATATTTTAAAGTATATTAAAATAATAAAACACTATTTTAAATCGCATTAACATTTTACATTATTACAGTTTTTTTCTGTATTTTTAATAAAATGAACTCAGCCTTTGAACAGACTTTTGAGTGGCAGTGTATATCTCTCTCTCTCTCTCTCTCTCTCTCTCTCTCTCTCTCTCTCTCTCTCTCTTTAAATAATAGCATCAGATTTATTTATTCATTCATTCATTATGCATTTCTTTCTGCACCTTACTCTGGATGAAAAATAAGCATACATTCAATTTATTTTTTAATTTTTAGTCTAATACAGATCTGATGATGAGCGCAATAAATTTAAGTTGGTGATTCTCACAAAAACTGTCAAGAAATGGTTGGGTCATATTTCACAGTGTAAAAATAAAATATAATTGCTTGTTTTTTTCCCTGTTGTTTTTGGGGTAAAATATGAGCCAGACAATTCTTTTTCAGATAGACTGTTTATATTGCTTGTTATTTCATCACAGACTGGACAAAGCGTTTGACCCAAAAGGAAAGTGTGTATTTTGCTCTACTTGTAGCACCAAACAGAATAGCAAAAGCTACTTTGGTATTTACTTCAGGAAATGTAACATTTGCAAGGCTGCAAAGTCATGTTAAAGTTAAATACTTTTACAGAAATAAGTTATGAAGTATATATGTTAAGTTGCTCTGACTGAACAATGTAGAAATGTAATTTATAGCTAGCGGTGTGCGATAATGCCAAAAAAATGACACATCAATACTTTCTGAAATGATGACGATAATGATAATTAGACTATATTTTGCTGAGCATGTTATTGTGCTGGTATTTTAGCAGGTTTAGGAGTGCTGTGGACAGCTAACTCCCTAAGCTTTTGATATTTTTCATATTCTTTGTGGTGGTTAGTTTGCAGGAATAATAGAAATTGACTTTTCCAACAAGTTGAAATTGATTTGTAACTTTTATGCGCACTTTTGTTTTTAAAAGGCGAATTATTTTCTAATTAAATGCATGCATCATCTTTTGTGTCAAATACTTGCATTTAATCAATAAATTCAAGTAGTAAGACACTATAGAGCTGTTATCAATCAAACTGAATCAGTATCAACAGAATTTGTGTTTGCCATGCTGAAGTGGCAGAGAATCTGCATCTGAAGTGCATTTAGATGGGTTTACACAGACTGTTTATTGCAGGAAGTGAATGCATTTAACCTGCAGTTACAAATGCATAAATAATGTTTTGATGTTTAAAAAAAAATGGTAAAAACTAAGGGGCTGTTTACACGACAAAGTTTTCAGCCAAAAACCAGAAACTTCTTTTATGCATTTTGCCTGTTCGTTTACACGACAACAGCGTTTTGGGGACTGAAAATGCATAATTTCGAAAACAGGTTTCAAAGTGCAAGTTTGTGAAAAAGCCATCGCGATTGATTCAGTGTAAACACCCAATACAGGAATCTTTGAAAACGGTAACGTAATGCGTGTGCGTAATATATGTCTTGGGTATGTAGACATGCACACAAGCAAACGAACAGTGCGCCAACTAGTGGCCTGGCATATGTAATACAGCATTTTTGCGAGTTTTCGCGTGTATACGTGAAACTTTTTTTAACACAAGGCTAAAACTTTTCTGTTTTTATCTACATCGTTGTGTATTCGAAACGTAGTCTGATATTTGAAATTATTTTTAGTAAAAAAAAAAAAAAAAAGTATACTGAATATCTAATAAACAAGCCTAAAATTGCCAACGTTGTGGTGTTCAAAGATGCAAAACTGTTTTGCTGTGGCTTTTTTAAACCATTTTCATTGAAATGCAGCGAAAACAAACAGTGTCTAAAATATAAGTCACTTAATAATAGGGCTGTGCAATTAATCAATATTCAATTTTGATTTCGGCTTCAAACGATTATGAAAATACAATAATCGAGATAAAACAATTTCCCAGATTCCGCCCCCTTTGGTGCGCTTTTGCTCCTCCGTAAAAGCCCAGTTTCACATGCAAATCAGTAAAATCATGTAACGTAACTTGCATAAAATGGGGTGTGCTTGATTTGTTAATGTTTATTTGAAGTCATGTTTTTAAAAGCACAAAAGAGAATTCGTGCTGTTTTGTGTATGCGTTCAGATACGGAACAGAACACGGACAAGTAGGCTAAAGTGAACGTTTAGCTATTGTTTCGGCTATTAAAATAGTTCAGTTTTGTATGTAATGGCAAAGTGATATAAAGTAGGCTTATATTTAATTTCGTTTAATATAAGTTTTTGTTTTTTAAAGGAACGACTTAGCCAGCGGCTAGTCTGTTTGATCAGTTTGCCTTCTCAAATCTTTACGACTTGACTAAAATAAAATCTATGTAGCAGTTCAAGAATAAAACAATGTTGGTTTACATGTTAAACCTTAAACATGTAACATGTTACATGTTTGCGCGGAGAGTTGAAGCTAAAGCCGCTTTGCTTTTTTTTTTTTCCAGTGGAAACAATTAAAAATTATCCATCAAAACAAAAAACTTGCAAATACATGCCTTACAGACATAATAAGTGCAAATGTAGAAAGCTTTAAATTATTACTTAATGAAATAAAACAAATCGAAACAAAAACTTTCATTATGTAATCCATAAAGATGCATTTCTCTCTAAAGGCGCGTCAAAGAGGAGATTGCGAGTCTTTTGTGACACTGACTCAAAATACACTAGTTTATTCATAAATAATTAAAATATCTCCTTACTATTTTCCCCCGACACATTCATTATTTATTGTTGCTGGTGCTTTGTAGCAAGTTTCAGCGTATTGGTTGAATGCGAAAACTGCTGGCTGAGACGCTAAACGTCATCCGAGTCTTGAAAGCGAAAGTGAAGTCTCGCTAGTGCTGCAGTTTTTTTTTTGTTTTTTTTTTAATCACCATAACTGATGGATGTCTAAAATATAAACATAAGGAGAAGCCTAAAACAGGCCCGATGCCTGGCCCACGTCTGAAAAAAAAAAAACTACAGCCCTAGGGGCATGAAAAAAACGGGCTGAAATGCAGGGCTCTAATTAATCATATAAAGTTCTGGACCCACTCACAATCGTGTTAAATAAACGTGATTACAGTATTGACCAAAATAATCGTGATTATGATTTTTGCCATAATAGAGCAGTCCTACTTAATAATAACTTCTTTATTGAACTGTTCATCAAGTCAATATCCCATTTGCAATCATGCTGATATTTGGTGAAAAACATCACTATTCGTGTGCATTAGATGATAAAAATATAAAAGAAACAAGTCATACAGGGTAATTTTTGCCTGCCCTCTTTTCTTGAATTTTGGGGGAATTCTAAATGTATTTTAATAGACTAAATCATGCCGTGAAAGTGTGAGCTCTAAATGTGATCGCACATTAGTCTAACCTGCATCATATAGTGCATGCATTCACTCTTTGGGTGTGTTTTTGTTTGTTTGTTTTGCAATAATGTCAAAACGCAAATTATTTAAACACATTATTGTGCATCCCTGTAGCTTTTCAGTAGTTTGGAGACTTTCAATACAGTTCTTTGGTGGTGGTTTGCATTTTTTTTTTTTTTTCTCCCCTCAGTGAAAATGTTCATCTGCACCCATATGAGTGACACTGCATGTGGTCAAAGCAGAAACCCTGTTGCTGGTTTGTCATGAACCCGCTGGTTTGTCATGAACCCACTGATTTAAGGATGGAGAAGCCTGCATTTTGGCATTCCCCATTCACTCTGTATGACTCAGTGGTCTAAAATTCCTTTGTTTAAATGCTGACGGAATAACGTTAGTCAACAATTACAGCCTGAAATGCTCCAGATCATTTCCTCCCTTGCTCATCCATTCCTGTGAGGTCATCTTTTGGCTTTGCTGGTGAAGATATAACTTCTTCCAAACTTCCTTTATGATTCTTATTTGCCACATTTTGTCACTTTTATTCCTCCTCTTCCATTCACACGGAGGATGTACTGGTGAGACAAAAGAGGGAGGGTCGTTGCTGGCAAGACAAACACTCCGGCGGAATGTTTGGAGTCTGTTGCCAAGCAATGCGGCGGGTTTTGATTTACGATTACATCTTCCGACCGGCAGCTTGTTGCAATTAGCGTTGTCGTTTGAGAGGCCGAGCGAGCGAACGGGTGGGTGTGTGCGTACAGTATTCTGTTTATTTGACTGAATATGCTCCAGCATTCTCTTCACAAGATCTTCACTGATCTTTCACACCGCCTGTTGTGTTCAACATCTATCTTTACCCTCTGTTTTTAATCTGTTCCTTTTCTTTCTATCTGTTACAGATTCCATGTCTTCCTCTGAGCTGGTCACTGTATAACATGCATGGTCTTTAAGGGAATGGCGAAGGCTGTAGATTAAATCCAGATATTTAGTTTTGTTTGAAGTGTTGCTCTGACTGGACCAAAGCGACGCGGTTGCATGAGGGGCTGGTTTTAATTCTCAGAATCAGGTCAGCGATCGGCCAGCAATCACGCATGAATATGTTTGTATGGAGAATCTCATGCTCTGAGATGGCTGGTTTGAGGGTCTTCTTCAGCTCAGACTTGGGTTTCCCTTTGATGAAGAGCATCTCTGACAGATCCTAATGTGTTTATGGTGCTAAAGCTTTGCTCACTAGGCAACACTACAGAACAGGCCTTTTGGTTTGACGTCAGCTAGAGATGAGATGGAGAGTATGCGTCTTATTTATTGGAAAGTCCTGATCGGATTGGATTGATTAGTAAAATTTGATATCTTGCATCAATACTAAAATGATATCTTGACAGCCTCATAAGACTCATAAGAAACTAGGGTTGTCAGTAAGTAAATCAATATTACATACAAAACTTTTTGTTTAAGAGCCATTTCGTTTTATGTCAGGGTTTCTTCAGGTCTTAAAAAGCTTTTCACCCTTCCACAAAGGTATAGTTCACCCATTATCTAACTCACCCTCATGTTGTTACAAACCCATAAGATCTTTGTTCATCTTCAGAACACAAATTAAGATATTTTTAATGAAATTTGAGTGCTCTCTGACCCTTTCTGGCCCAGAAAGGTAGTAAGAACACCATTAAAACAGTCATGCGGTGTGGTACTCTCGATAGTGGTGCCTGGGTGACCCGGATGAGAAGAATTGTTATTTTTGTTTTCTTTGTGCACAAAAAGTATTCTCGTAGCTTTGTAAAAATTACAGTTGAACCACTGATGTCACATGGACTATTTTAACGTCAATGTACGCTCTTGGATTTCATCAAAAATATCTTAATTTGTGTTCCGAAGATGAACAAAGATCTTACAGGTTTAGAACAACATAAGGGTGAGTAATTAATGACAGAATTTTCATTTTTAGGTGAACTATCCCTTTAAAGGTTTTAAGTCAGAGAAGACGGTCTTAAATGTGTATAGCGGCATTAAATATCACATGTATTGTCTTGTTTTCCATTACAAATATTAAAAATATCCTAATATGAAGATACATTTACTTAAAATGCAAATTGAAGATATGAAGTCTTGTTTTCTGAGAAATTGAATGAAATTTTTGAAAAAGAACAAATCTGTCAGTGAGGTAAGAAAATGACCAAATATTTTCGATATTTTTCCTATTTAAAAATGGACTCTTCTGGAGTTACATTGTGTACTAAGACCAACAGAAAATTAAAAGTTGTGATTTTTCCAGGCTGATATGATTAGGACCTATACTCTTATTCTGGCGTAATAATCAGGGAGCTTTGCTGTCGTGCCATGGGTGCAGCAGGCACAATGATATTACGCAGTGCCTGCTACGTAACTTCCAACGTGAATGACTCTAAGCCACTAAGGTAATAGTGAAATAGCTGGGAACTATATTCAGGCGCTACGTAATATCATTGCGCCTGCTGCACCCAAGGTACGGCAGCAAAGTTCCTTGATTATTACACTGGAATGAGGGTATAGTTCCTATCCATATCAGCTTGGAAAATCGCAACTTTTCATTTTCTGTCGGTCTTTGTACACAATGTAACTACAGAAGAGTCCATTTTTTAAATAATAATAAAAATATTGAAAATCTTTGGTCATTTTTGTGTTTTATGCTAAGTGATTTATGCTAAGCTATGCTAAATGTGCTAACAGCAGACACAGAGATCAGCTGAATGGATTCAAAAATGGTAAAAACTCATCTTGAGCCTATTTTCATTAAAATGAGCCTATTTTTAAAAAAAAAAGTGTAGTGTTCCTTTAAGAATTTTTAGACTTTTGACTATTTTAAAACATCTTCATTTGTGAAAGAAAGTAATTCATACAGGTTTGCAACAATAGTAATATGTAGTAGAAAACCCATGAAAGATTTTTGTAATTTAAAAAAATCCACATTTTATACATATTTTGATGACGTGAAATGCCTGCAGCTTACAGGTGACGGATATAAGCATAAGTCTAAACCAAATGCCGTACCATCTTTTTTGTTTGTTTGTTTGTTTGTTTTTATTCTATTTTTTTTTTTGCGCCCCACAAGGAATCCAAACGCCCCCAGATATCGAGTGAAATTCACACTGAGAAACTCCTTCACTGGTTGCGGGGTCATGACAAGCGCTGGCATGTTGACATCCTACCAGGATGGCATCTAACATTTCTTGTCTCTGCTGTTTGTAAGCTCTTTCAGTAGCTGTGGTCTACTAAAAGCCTCAAAGGCACCAGGGCTGAAGTAGAGAGAACAAAGAACAAAGTTTTCTTCATCCACAGGCATCTTCCCATTCTTTTCTCCTCGTCCTAACACTAAGAAAGTAGTGAAGACTTACATCGCTTCTCTTGTTGCCCTTAGGTAGCGCCAGGAGCTCACCGTAGTGCTCTCAGTAGTGCAACAGTTTCACAATAGTCCAAAATATGGATAAAACTCTTTGACTTTTTTTTTAAATAACGTAAATCTTTCAAGGGTTTTCCGCTACATATTTCAGTAAGAGACGAAAGGTTGTCTGACCTTCTGAACTTTGCAGAATAGCAACACATTTTATCGAAATTATAATGTAAAGCGATATTGTAGTGTGGTAAACTTTTGATACTGTGGTACTGCTGTACACTCCTGCAGATGATTGATGTGCAGTTGATGTGGGAATCCAGAGAAGATCCTACCAGATGATCCAAATTCCATCATCTCCCCACAGAGCACATTGATTTGCCTCCGTCACCACATGTTAGAGGCCGCGTGCGACTACGCTGTGTGTTCGCGTGTGTATGCGTTACGTAGATTCAGATGGTGCGGACACAGCTGTCTGGGTGTAATAAGACACACAGGTTGTCCTCATGTGGCCTTTGTTGTTTCTTTGGCATCTTTTAGCGTTTGTCTCTCCCTCTGTCTCGTCTCGTCTCGTCTCCCCTCTCGTCCGCACGCTTCACTTTTGCACTCGTTTCACACACGCACACCCTCTTTCAAACATAATTAAGCTTTTGTTCGCAAATGGAAAGAGGAAAAAATGATGACGCGCTGAGGGATGGAAGGTAGGCTAACGGAAAGGAAGAGAGAAGGAGGTAGGGAGGAGAACTGTCAGAGTTTTTGTGGTGAATGCCCATGTTGTTCCTATTTTAAAGCCCTATGGGCCTAATGGCTGCGCAGACTGGCGCGTTTGCCGCTTAGCTATTGTTCTGTGCACCATCAAATCAGCCTGACTTTAGTTGTTTTTTTGCTCCAGTCTGCTCTGACTCCATTGTTCCTGACCCATTTTTAGACATTTCTTTCTATAAATTAAAGTTTTGTTTTTGCAGTCAATTTTTTTTTTTTGTTCTTTTCTCAGATGGTTACACTGTGAACATCCAAAAGAGCCATCACTCACCTTAAATCTAGACACAAACAAAGATCATGAAATGGTGAAAGTAGTGAAAAAATCCTTACTATTAATAAAAAAAAATCCTGTTATTTTTTAAATGAATAACTTTTTTACTTGATTTGCCACAACTGTTGATATCCAATTTATAGTATGTAGTGCTACTTAATTACAAAACAAATAAAATGCTTATAGTAATTTGCATTTTAGAAAATGCAAATTACCAATTAGTTTAGTAGAATGTTTTTATTTTATTTTAGTTGAATACAAAACAAAACAAATTAGTTTGTAATTTGCATTTCAGGACAAAAAAAAAAGTTCGGTTAGTAGAATTATTTTATTTTATTTTATTTTATTTAAATACAAACCTATTTAATTGTATTGTATTTTATTTTATTATAAAATATTTTATTTTATTTTACATTATTTTATTGTTAAATACAAAACACCATATAAAAATTTGCATTTCAGGAAAAAAAAACGGACCAGTTAGTTTACATTTAATCTAATTTTACTTTATTTTATTTTGTACTATAGTTACATACAAAACAAATAAAATATGTTTTTACATTTCAGGAAAAAAAAAAAAAACTAACCAGTATATAGAAGAATTTTATTTTATTTTAGTTAAATACAAAACAATTTTTTTTTTTTTTTTTTTTTTTTTTTTTATTGTTAAATACAAAACAAATAAAATGGATATAGTAATTTGAATATCAGGAAAAAAACTGACCGGTTTAGTAGAATCATTTTATTTTTATTATATATATATTTTTTGTTATATTTTATTTTATTTCATTGTTAAATAGTTACATATATGTTACATACAATATAGTTGTATATTAAACAAAAAATTGCATAGTAATTTGCATTTCAGAGAAAAAAAAAACGTTAGTAAAATCATTTTTATTGTTTTATTTTATTTTGTACTATAAATACAAAAATTTTTTTGCTCCAGTCTGCTCTGACTCCATTGTTCCTGACCCATTTTTAGACATTTCTTTCTATAAATTAAAGTTTTGTTTTTGCAGTCAATTTTTTTTTTTTTGTTCTTTTCTCAGATGGTTACACTGTGAACATCCAAAAGAGCCATCACTCACCTTAAATCTAGACACAAACAAAGATCATGAAATGGTGAAAGTAGTGAAAAAATCCTTACTATTAATAAAAAAGAAATCCTGTTATTTTTTAAATGAATAACTTTTTTACTTGATTTGCCACAACTGTTGATATCCAATTTATAGTATGTAGTGCTACTTAATTACAAAACAAATAAAATGCTTATAGTAATTTGCATTTTAGAAAATGCAAATTACCAATTAGTTTAGTAGAATGTTTTTATTTTATTTTAGTTGAATACAAAACAAAACAAATTAGTTTGTAATTTGCATTTCAGGACAAAAAAAAAAGTTCGGTTAGTAGAATTATTTTATTTTATTTTTATTTAAATACAAACCTATTTAATTGTATTGTATTTTATTTTATTATAAAATATTTTATTTTATTTTACATTATTTTATTGTTAAATACAAAACACCATATAAAAATTTGCATTTCAGGAAAAAAAAACGGACCAGTTAGTTTACATTTAATCTAATTTTACTTTATTTTATTTTGTACTATAGTTACATACAAAACAAATAAAATATGTTTTTACATTTCAGGAAAAAAAAAAAAACTAACCAGTATATAGAAGAATTTTATTTTTTAGTTAAATACAAAACAATTTTTTTTTTTTTTTTTTTTTTTTTATTGTTAAATACAAAACAAATAAAATGGATATAGTAATTTGAATATCAGGAAAAAAACTGACCAGTTTAGTAGAATCATTTTATTTTTATTATATATATATATATTTTTTGTTATATTTTATTTTATTTCATTGTTAAATAGTTACATATGCGTTACATACAATATAGTAGTATATTAAACAAAAAATTGCATAGTAATTTGCATTTCAGAGAAAAAAAAACGTTAGTAAAATCATTTTTATTGTTTTATTTTATTTTGTACTATAAATACAAAAAAAATTATGTATAATAATTTGCATTTCAGAAAAAACCCTGACAATTTAATTTAGTAGAATAACTTTTTTTTATTTTATTTTCATTTATTTCTTTAGTTTTTCTCCATTCTACTCTGACTGCATTATTCCTGACCCATTTTTAGACTTTTAATTTAGAAATCAGCATTTCAGTTCATTACATTTCTGGCTTTAGTTTTTCTCCAGTCTACTCTGTCTGCATTGTTCCTGACCCATTTTTAGACTTTTATTTTAGAAATCAGTGTTTTTGCAGTAAGTCAAATGTTACGGCTAATTTTAGCCTCCCCCCAGCTCAATAAAACTTCATTTCATTTGCTCCTTTTACAGCACAACAAATTACACCAGCTAACCACTGTGGTATCCGTATCCTCCTCAGACGTCTAAGCTAAAGGGAATTGACTTTTCTCGTTTAGAATTAGGAGCTGTGCTAAGAGACCTTGGCGTCTGATTGATCGGAGCTTGAACAGGATAAAAACGGATTTGTCAGTTGAGATGGTACAAGACCTCAAGAGCACTTTTCTGCAGCTGCTCAAGTGTCCTGACTAACGATGTGTGCATTTCTCTCTCCTAGGGCTGGTGTATGGCAGTCAGGTGGTCGTCCCCCCTAAAGTGAACGCCGTGTTGGGAAAAAACGTCACCCTCAGCTGCAGGGTGCAGGTGGACACAAACCTCAGCCTGACGCAGAGCTCATGGGAAAGGAAGCTGCCCACCGGATGGGTGACACTGGCCGTGTATAATCCCATGTTCGGCATCTCCATCCCGCCCGAATATGAGCGACGGCTGTCCTTCCGCTCGCCCACTATGCACGACGCCACCATCGTGCTGGAAGACGTGGGTTTCGCTGACGTCGGCATATACACCTGCAAGGTTGCCACCTTTCCGCTGGGTAACACTCAGGCCTCCACCACTGTCAGCGTGATAGGTAACAAGAGACGCCCTGAGCGTGTGTGTTTTTGCAATCTGATTAATTTAGATTATATCCTCATATCTTGGTGTTTATTGCTTGATGTGTATTAACGCAAAAGTGCCGTGACAAACCTTTCGCATGTGTGCGGTCGACAAACAAAGAAAGGCGTGCGAGTGGATGCACATCACAGCTGCCGAATAAAGCGCTGCTTATTTGTGTAAGTAGGCAAGTATGCAGTGTGTGTGCGAAAGGGTGGAAAAACATTAAGAGCAACTTCAGGGCAGGAATGAAAGCAGCGTTTTGGGAGACGGTCCAGCTCTTTTAGAGAACATGGTGATGTTTAAACTCTCTTCCTCCACCAAACCCCCAGAGCCATCTGCTCTGCTAAACACAGATACAGCCGAACAAAGCGGTGTGCTCTTGTTATCTGGGTGTACAAGAGAAGTTTACAAGCACAGTGCTTTATGTTAGGTGTATCAATTATGTATCGCTCCGTGGAGGTGCGAGGAGAGTCGCTGTTTCCTCTTTGAGCTCAAGATGAAGGATACACAGTGAACATCATAAAAGTGTCATCGGCAGCTTCAAGAATAGACTTAAAAAAATAGCTCTCCCAAAAATGAAAATTCTGTCATTAATTACTCACCCTCATGTCGTTCCAAACCTGTAAGACCTTTGTTCATCTTCAGAACACAAATTGAGATATTTTTGATGAAATCCAAAAGCTTTCTGACCCTGCATAAACGGCAACACAACTGACACATTCAAGGACCAGAGTGGTAAGGACAAAATGGTTAAAATAGTCAAGTGACATCAGTGGTTCAACAGTAATGTTATGAAGCTACGGAAAAAAATGACTTCATTTAATAAATGCTTCAGTGTATGAATCTTATAGAACCGCTTGTGAGAAAGTTCTGAAGTTTGGCACACAGATAGAGGACAGTATCTTTATTAGCCACAGCAAATTTGGAGTCTCTAGCTTAAACACTGTAGCGCCACCATCAGGCCAAATTTGCACTCATTTTTTTGCTAATACCTTTTGAACCGTAAGGTATAAATGCAAAGTTCTTTTTTCCTTTGATTCCTTGGCTCATGCATACCTAAATTAAAATTTCTTCTTGTCAAGATTTTTTGCAAAAACTGCTTTATATACTATAGTTTCTTCTAGACAGTTTGTCCAATTTTTACCAAAATTGGCTCAGATTATCTTGAGACAATGCTGGCAAAAAGTGATCAAAAGATTTCTGATAGATCAAATTATTAAAGAGGGTTAAATAATTTGACAAAATTCGCACAAAAAATAAAATGCATTTACTAGTAATTTCTACTACTTTTCTTCTACTTTAATTACTACTACTAATCTCTACTAAGATTTTTCACAGTTTTGAAGTTTCCAAAAATCTACTTTTATTGATTTATATCATTTGTCCTAGAGAGTTTGGCCTTTTTTTTTCTTTTTTTTTTATGAACATTGCCTCAGATCATCTTCAAAACATTCTGGCAAAAAGTTATCAAAAGCTTTTTTGAGACACCAACCCGTTTTTGTAAAAAGCGCTGACAAAATGTACATGAGGCTATATCTCCGCAAAGTTTTTGCGGATTCTAACCAAACTGGTACGCGTTATACCAAGCATGACCACAGGGAACAAAAGTAGTTTCGGCACAGAGTGACATACTGGGGAATTTTAGTTTGTAATTTCTGAACAGTTTGAATCATAAGATTGATCTCGTTGGATTCAGAGCAGCATACCAAATCAAACAGTACCCAAACTTCCTATGTCAGCCATTTTGCTCGTGGACCATTTTGAATTTTGTAGTGAAATGCTGTATTTTACAAACAATTTAGCGTATTATGAATCTTTTAAAACCGCTTGCGGGAAAGGTATGGAATTTGGCACACAGATAGAGAACAGTCTGGTCATTAACCACAGCAAATTTGAAGTCTTGAAATCAAACTCTCTAGCGCCACCAACAGGAAAAATTTGCAGTCAAATACATATCAAAATTTACATTTCTGCTAGTCAAGATTTTTCACAGTTTTGAAGTTTCCAAAAATCTACTTTTTTTTTTTTTCTTTCTTTCTTTTTATTGACAATTGGCTCAGATCATCTTCAGAACATTCTGGCAAAAAGTTATCAAGTTTTTTGTTTTGTTTTTTGAGACACCAACCCGTTTTTGTAAAAGCCTTGACGAATTAGATGAAGTTTATGTGGATTCTACCCAATGTGTTATACCAAGCATGACCTGAGGGAACAAAAGTAGTTTCGGCACTGCGCCACCTACTGGTCAGAAGATATAAAAATTAAATTTTTGTTTATAATTTCTAAACATATCTACAATATATATCTCATTAGATTCAGAGTGGCATACCAAATTAAACGATACACAATTTTCCTATGTCAGCCATTTTGAGCGTGGACTATTTCAAATTTAATAGTCAAATCTTGTATTTTACAAACACTTCGTCATATTAGATTGGCACAGCACCACCTACTGGTCAAAATATCTAAAAATCTAAAATCTAAAAATTTTGGCTTATAACTTCTAACCAGTTTAGCCAAAAATCATAAGATTGGTCTTGTTAGATTTGGAACGGCAAATGGAACAATACCTAATTTTCCTATGTCTGCCATTTGAGTTTTGTAGTAGAATTCTGTATTAACAAATGTCTTTAACAGGGGTCCTCAACCCTGCACCTGAAGACCCACCATGCAAAGTTCAGCTTCAACCCTAATCAAACATACCTGAACCAGCTAATGAAGGTGTTTAGGGCTACCTAACAACAGACAGGTGTGTTAAAGCAGGGTTGGAACTTAAGTCTGCAGGAAGGTAGCTTTCCAGGAACGGGATTGGAGAAAGCTGGTCTTTACTGAATAATTAAAGGCGGCTCCTTAGCGCTTCTGTATTTAATATATAATTTGGTATTTAAATAACTTTACTGTTTAAAGTACATGTTGAAGCAATTGTATTTTTATTACATCCTATATATAGCAATTGTCTGTGTATGTGTAATTTGTTTATTACTTATTATGCAAATTATCTAATCCTAATAGTAACCATAGCGGGTTATTCAAGACAAAACATTTCATTTTGAGTCAACCTTTGCTTGCCTTTTTGAATGTCATTGTTATTAAACTGTAAAATGTCTAAAGATGCAGTCTAGTTTTTACATTTGTCACACACTTACCACGTAGACACCGTGTTAGAGTAATAAAAGACATGCAGAATGACAAGTTGATTGAAGGTTCATAAAACCCAAAAAGGGATGAATTGAAAAAGATGATGTCATTAGATAAAATGAGCTGTGCAGTTGGAGGAAAATCGGAACGCGAACGAGAGCAGAGACGAACGGGACTGAGCGCTTTAATAAAAGGAGAGATGGAGGGGGGCGGGATGCAGGAGGATGGAAAGTGGCGGTGAAGTGAGAGAGCAGGAACGAGGGAGGGGGAAACACGTGCCGGAGCTATAATTAGATCAGGAGGAATGTTCAGGGTGTGTGTGTGTGTGTGTGTGTGTGTGTGTGTGTGTGTGTGTGTGTGTGTGCGGAGGTAGGAGTGTATGAGTGTGGGAATGATGCCCGCTGCTTTTGGGATCCACTGCACTTTAGGGTCAAGGATGTCGTTGCGAGGTCCTGTTGAATTTGTGGTTTAAAGTGACACATGAGAGTTGCCCCCCCACACACACGCAAACACAGGCACTCATGACATGTCACTCACCACACAACAGTGGATGGTTGAAGGTACGACGACCACAGCTGCTACGGTTGTCTCTGAAGGTCAACTGTCAATGCTGATACTTCACAAGATGGGATGAGAAAAAACTCATGGCAGGGAAAGAGAGAGGGAGAAACAAAGGCTAATCAATGGGTCTGTTTGGTACACATCCTTTGACTTATACAAATTAATATTTGTGACACTGGACTACAAAACCAAAACCAGCACTGGTATATTTGTAGCATTAGCCAAAAAGTTTGGGTCAAAATGATAAAATGGAAAAAATAAATTATGCCAAAAATCATTAGATATTAAGTAAAGATCATGTTCCATGAAGATATTTTGTACATTTCCTACCATAAATGTATCTCAACTTAATTTTTGATTAGTAATATGAATTCCTAAGAACTTAATTTGGCCAACTTTCAAATTCCTGCATCTCGGTCAAATATTGTCCTATCCTAACAAACCATACAATTTTAAAAAAATTGACCCTTACGGCTGGTTTTGTGGTCCTGGGTCACATTTATTATCAGATGGGAGTATCGGCAACATCACCAAATATGATACGATACAAATATGATGCTAAATGATGCTAT
The DNA here is from genome assembly GCA_033026305.1 of Cirrhinus molitorella. Lineage (NCBI taxonomy): Eukaryota > Metazoa > Chordata > Actinopteri > Cypriniformes > Cyprinidae > Cirrhinus > Cirrhinus molitorella. Next base: position 15,519,865 of record CM065138.1, on the reverse strand, counting down.
AGGTATTATCAGAACTAAGTACAATATTTCATTTCCTTTGGGGATGGGGGAAGTATAATTTGTATATATGAATACATGTTTCATTCATGTTTGACAAACTGAAAGTGTCCAAATGCTTTTTGTCATATTTTTCACATACTTTTTACTTTCATTTTTTCTCATTTTTATCATTTAAGGCTGAAAAAAAAATTATTTGTAAATATTTAGTTTGAAAATCTTTCCTTACAAATAAATAGCAGTTATTTTGATTTTTTTCAAATGCAGTGACGTATGTATGTATGTATGTATGTATGTATGTATGTATGTATGTATGTATGTATGTATGTATGTATGTATGTATGTATGTATGTATGTATGTATGTATGTATGTATGTATGTATGTATGTATGTATGTATGTATGTATGTATGTATGTATGTATGTATGTATGTATGTATGTATACTATTGTTCAAACGTTAGGATCAGAAAGATTTTTTGTCTTTTATGTTTGTCAAAGTTGCAGTTATTTGATCAAAAATACAGAAAAAAATCTGTAATATTATGAAATATTATTGCAATTTAAAATATTGGTTTACAATGAATTTTCAGCATCATTACTCCAGTCTTAAGTGTCATGTGATCCTAGAAATAATTGTAATATGCTGATTTATTATCAGTATTGTAAACGGTTGTTCTGCTTAATATTTTTTTGGAAACTGTTTTTTTTATTTTTTATTGTTATTATTATTTTTTTCCCCATGATTCTTTGATGAACAAAAATTAATGAAAACAGCATTTATTTAAAAAATAAATATTTTGTAATACACAGTACCGTTCAAATGTTTGGGGTCAGTAATTTTTTTTTTTTTTTTTTTTTAATCAAACAAGGAAAAAAAGTATTTTCATTTTTTTTTTTTTTTTTTTTTTTTTTTTTTTTCAAAGGATCCTGAAAGTATCACAGGTTCCAAAAAAATATTAAGCCGCAAAAACGGTTTCCTACACTGATAATATATAAATCAGCATATTGTAAATAAATCAGGATGATTTCTGAAGGATCATGTGACACTTTAGACTGAAGTAATGGAAGCTGAAAATGTAGGTTTGGCATCACAGGAACAAATTCCATTTAAAAATATATTATAATAGAAACCGTCATTTTAAATTGTAATAATACCCCACAATAGTACCGTTTTATTGTATTTTAATGAAATAAATGCAGCTTTTAAACACAAATCTTACTGAACCCCTAACATTTGAACAGTATTGTATATCAGTATATGATTGTATTAGCCCTTCTTGATTTAGTGGGCCTCACTTGTCAGAGGATCCTTGGACAACGTTCCCATTTGTCTCCCACCGTTGATGGCACTGAGTGGAGGAGTGGAAGAGAAAAGTGCCCCACACATGTTAAGTTTCTGTCAGCCGCTGCAGAGTCTAAGCTCAGTTTTCCAGGCCTAAACACTGCTGGATTCATAACGGCTCGCACACACCCCAACCCCGCCCCTTCTGCCATGTAAACTGGATAAGCCATTAAAACAAATAATTTCATCTCCTCTGGAAAAGCACTTAGTGCTCTCTGATGAGAAACCGAGGCCGCCCTCAGCCGGTATTAACCATAGAGGATTTTTTTTTTTTTTTTCAGTCTGATAAGTCTTTTATTTCTTCTCAAAACGAAAATCTAATTATTCTCTCAGTCATTCTTATCAGTTTATGAATTTATTGGCTGTGGTACCAGAGCGATTCTTAATGCTGAGGGGATTAGCTTTTATTTAGCTTTGTACTCTGATCTGAATGGATTTCCTTTCGCTCGGTTTGTTATCTTGATACATCTTTATAGTAATAGTGTGAGCGTGTCTCCACACATTAAAGCTCAGAATTAAACCCACATCGATGTGATATTTAACTCTTTAAATCTCTCTCTGTCTTAGTGGAGCCGAAGGTGTATGTTTCGGCTGGATCTTCCGCTCTGATCGATGGCGGCAATGAAACCACAGTGGCCACCTGTATTGCTGAGAGGGCTCGGCCCCCTGCTGACGTCTCATGGGAGACAAATCTGTACGGTACGTCTGAGGCCCACATGCAGGACGATGCCAACGGCACCACTACGACCCAGGTGCACTACACATGGCAGCCGTCCCGTCACGCCCAGGGCCACACGCTAACATGCGTCGTCAAACACCCCGCTCTACAGACCGACTTTAGGATACCCTATATCATCAACGTACAGTGTGAGTATTTGATTTGATTTTTTAAAATGTGGACAATTCTGTTTATTGCACGATCCAACTTTTTGTTTTGCAAAACAAAACAAAAAGGAAGGGGGGGTTAGAATAGAATAGAATAGTTTTTTTTTTAGGTCGTTTTTTTGAATCACAGCACACTGTGTTACTGTCACTATTTTGAAAGAACCTACTGAAATGTTTTCTCATGAAAGTTTGTACATGAAATGTTTTGATTTATATTGTAAACTGCATATTTTAACTGCTAATTAGATATTTTTCATAATATTAGCAATTTCTTTAAAAAAAAATCTTATAAGTAGGAAAATGGACTTAACAAATATATATTTATTCTATTTATTAAATTAATTTATTAAATGTGTTAGTTTATTTTATTTATTAAATAGCAGTTAAACTGCATATTTTGAGCCCTGTTGTTTAGTTTAAAATAAAACTAACCATTTTTCATGTTTAATGTATAATTTATAGCATTTCCTTAAATATAGTCTTATATGTAAGAAAATACTGTGCACGTACACATTAAATTAATTTATTATATTTCTTAAATTAATTTACTAAACATAACTATGTTCATTTATTTGATTTATCAAATAGCAGCCCTGTTGTTAGTTTAAATTTTTTTTCATAATGTTTAATGTGTAATTTATAGAGTTTCCTTAAAAATATAGTCTTATAAGTAGAAAAATAGGCTTTAAAATGCTCACACATTAAATTATTTTATTATATTTATTAAAATCTGTTAATTTATTTAATTTATTATTTATTTTAGTCATGTTGTTAGTTTAAAATGTATGTGTTTCATAATGTTTAATTTATAATTTATAGCATATTTTTAAAAAGATTGTCTCGTAAGTAGGGAAATGGACTTTACAACAAAAAATACTGTACACCCACACATACAATTTATTTATTATATCTATTAGATTAATTTATTAAATGTGTAAATTTATTTTATTTATTAAATAGCAGTTAAACTGCATATTTTCGGCCCTGTTGTTAGTTTAAAACTAATATTTCTCATAATATTTAATGTATAATTTACAGCTTTTCATTAAAAATATTGTCTTATATGTAAGAAAATGGACATTACGGAAATACTGTACACCCACACATGAAAATAATGTATTATATTTTTTATTATTATTATTATTATCTATTAAATTAATTTATTAAATTTAGTGTTTTTTTATGTTAATTATATTTATTAAATTGCAGTTAAACTGCATATTTGCCCTGTTGTTAGTTTAAAATGTATATATTTTTTATAGTGTTTAATCTATAATTAATAGCATGTCCTTAAAAAGTATAAGCCTTATAAATATGGAAATGGACTTTATAACTGAAGTACTGCACACGCACACATGAAATTAATTTATTAAACGTGTTAAATTTATTTAATAAATAGCAGTTAAACTGCATATTTCCTGCTGGAGCCCTGCTGTTAGTTTTAAAAATGTTTACATAATGTTTAATGTATAATTTATAGCATTTTCTTAAAGATTGTCTTACAAGGATGGAAATGGACTTTGTAACTGAAATACTCCACACATACAATGAATTTATAACATCTATTAAATTAACTTATTAAATTTAACGTGATATTATTTTTCAAAAAATTTAAATGGCAGTTAAACTGCATATCTTAAGCCCTGTTGCTAGTTTAAAATTATATTTTTCATAATGTTTAATGTATAATTTATAGCATTTCCTTTAAAAGATTCTTATAAGTAGGGAAATAGAATTTATAACTAAAATACTCAACACCCACACATAAAATTGAAACCGATTTGAATTAGAACCATATCGAAATTAAATGATGTGAATCCAGAATCTGATCAAATCTGGAAATCTGGGTTTTTTGTTTTTTTTTCAAGAATCAGACTCTATTTTTTGCCATTTAAACCATGCAACCACTTACTAGCCAATTGGCCACTAAACCTATTTACTTCCTCTAGCCAGACTTAACTCTCATTTGGTACTCGTTCCTGTGTGCAAGCCTGTTTTTGTTTGCTTAAACTAGCACAACAAACCCAAAGTAGATTCTCTATTCACAGTAACTTATATTTTGTGTTTTTTTTTTCTATACCACGTCAAGCAATCTGATTTATGTCCAGAACTCACATCTGTTTTCCATATCACCCCAGTGCGGTAACTATCCACATGACATGATGTCTTGATGCCGTCTTGTGCGTGATGGAGCTAAAAGCCCTTTTGCTAAGACACAATCCTTAGGGTTTCATGAACTTGTAGTGAATACGGCATTGATGCTCCCTACAAATGATTTACCAGCGTCGCTTAACGATTTCAGCATACAGGCTTCTACTAAGCACCATTGAGCAGCGAGAAAGGCGCGCAAGTGTGTATCTGCGGTGATGGCGAGTACATAAGCGCACATGTCTGCTGTATGAAATATAGATGTAGCGGTGAGGGGCAGGGACAGGAAGCAGCCAGTGTAGGGAGTATAAAGAGGGAGAGTTCACATCAGTCATGGGACGACGCTTTTGAGCTCAATAGGGGCTACAGTCACGGAAGCTTCTTTCTTTCATTTTCCATCCATCTTTTTTCATGTCATGGGGTCAACGTGACATCTTAATTCAGCACGCTCACTTAAAGAAGTTTTAAAGAGCTTTTCTAAAGGCACAAATCAATACAATGTCCATTGTCTTAGTAAGTGGTTTTGGACTGCTGGTCAGACACTTGGACTGCTGGTCCTAATGATGAATTATGTTGCTTTATGATCAATTAGTATTATAATGCTGTTGTGTTATAGATTAGCTACTTTACTGTAGTACCATTTGTCATGATATAAAAATGTACACTGCCGTTCAAAAGTTTGAGATCAGTATGCATAAGTCTCTTATTCTCAAAGTTCCATTTATTTGATCAAAAATACAGAAAAGTACAATTTTAAAATATTATTGCAATTTAAAATGTTTTCTTCTAAAAAATTATTTTATTTCTGAGATACAAAGCTGCATTTTCATCAGCCATTACTCCAGTCTTCAATAAAAAGTTTTAAAAGAACAGCATTTATTAAAAATAGAAATCTTTTTTTAACAATATAAGTATTTACCTTCACTTTTTATCAATTTAACGCATCCTTGCTGAATAAAGGTATTCATTTCTTTCAAACAAAGAAAGAAAAAAAAAATGACTGGCAAAAGATTTCTATTTTAAATAAATGCTGTTCTTTTTAACACTGTATTTATCAAAGAATCCTGGGGGGGAAAAGTATCACGGGTTCCAAAAACATAGTAAGCGGTACAACTGTTTCCAACATTGATAATAAATCAGCATATTGGAATGATTTCTGAAGGATCATGTGACTGAAGCCTGGAGTAATGATGCTGAAAATTCAGCTTTGCATCACAGAAATAAATGATATTTTAAAGTATATTAAAATAGAAAACTACTATTTTAAATTGCAGTATAAATACACAATATTGCTAATCAAATAAACGCAGCCTTGACAAGCAGAAAAAAAGACTTCATTAAAAAAAAAAAACATTAAAAATAGTACTGATCCCAAGCTTTAGAACAGCAGTGTATATAAAAAAAATTCTGCCTAGGTACATTCTCACCTAAAAAAAAAATAAATTTTGTGACACAAAAACAGTATTATTAATAAAATTATAGTGGATTTGAGCACCACATATGACACTCGTCGTGAGAAATACTGCAAGTGGAGTGATACAGATGGTGAAACAGTTAAGAGGTTCGATATCACTTGAATATTGCACTCCTCTTAGCCAATCAGAGTCGAGGACCTGAAAGAACTGCTGTTTAAATATAAATGTGACACCGGACTGCAGAACCAGTCATAAGGGGCAAGTTTTTTTTATTTTTACATCAATTGATTTATATATCAATATTTGGTCGCGATACATCTATTTGAAAATCTGGAATCTGAGGGGGCAAAAAAAATCAAAATATTGAGAAGTTGCATTTAAAGTTGAAAGTTCTTAGCAATGCATATTACTAAAGAAAAATTAAGTTCTGATATATTTACGATAGGAATTTTACAATATATCTTCATGGAACATCAGCTTTACTTATCCTAATGGTTTTTAGGCATAAAAGAAAAATCTATAATTTTGACAAATACAATTTATTGTTGGCTATTGCTACAAATATACCCTTGCTACTTACGACTGGTTTTGCAGTCCGGGGTCACATATAGGTTTCTTTCATTCATTCATTTATTTATAAGTTATATAATTTTGCACTGCACAGATTTGTGTCCAATTGGATGCTTTCTAGCATGAGATTTCCTGCCCCCAATACATAACACATGGCAGCTGGCAAATCATGATTTATAGCTGTGACGTAACTTTAGCCTGTTAGGTTTTTAAAAAAATTGATATGCCCTTCCCAAACTTTGTATTCAAGAGGAAATGCGTCAACACAGGACCAGAAAACTGCCCTCGTCATGTCATTTCATAGGGTCTTTAACAAGGCATAGCCTAGACTTACCTTTCTTAACTACTCTGAATGATTCCTTTGTGCTTTGTGTGTGTGTGTGCGCAGTTGCTCCAGACATCCTGGTGCTGGGCTATGACGGTGACTGGTATGTGGGCAGGGAGAATGTGCAACTGAAGTGTCGAGCCAAGGCCAACCCGCCTGCCCAGCACTTCAGATGGTTCAGGTGTGTAACCACTACACTCACAATGGCCAGAGCGCACCATGTCTGGAACGAGTTCAAGAGTTTTATTGCCTGTTTCCTGAACGCATCTCAAACAGTAGATTATCTCAATGATTCACAACACCAGTATCAGCTTTCAAACTGTAAGGTTTCGGTGCAAATTAACCTGTATAGAGAGCAAATCAGTTTCTCCGCCACTAATCTATTAAAAGATTAGTTCACTCTTGAAATAAACATTTCTGATTATTTACTCACCCCCATGTCATCCAAGATGTTCATGTCTTTCTTTCTTCAGTCGAAAAGAAAGTAAGGTTTTTGAGTAAAATATTCCAGCATTTTGGGCATATAGTGGATTTCAATGTGGATCAACGAGGTTAAAAGTCCAAATTGCCATTTCAGTGCAGCTTCAAAGGGCTCTACACGATCCCAGCCAAGGACTAAGGGTCTTATCTAGCTAAACGATCTGTCGTTTTCTACAAAAAAAAAATAAAGATTGATTATACTTTTTAACCACAAATGCTTATCTTGCACTAGCTCTGTGATGCCCAGTGACTTCATGCATTATGAAATCACGTTGGAAAGGTCATGCGTGATTTGTTCTTCAACTCTGTACTCTGGTTAAACCTTAAAATCGTCCAACATCATTGTTTTACCTTTTTTGTAAAGGTTGTTTGACCTTCTTTGCACGTTCGCTTTGTAAACACTGGGTTGGTACTTCTGCCTACATCATGCGTGACCTTTCCAACTTGACTATGTAAAGTGTGAAGTCGAGCTAGTGCAAGATGAGCATTTTTTTTTTACAAAAAGGCCAATCGTTATTCTATATAACACCCTCATCCTTGGCTGGGTTCATGTAGAGCCCTTTTAAGCTGCATTGAAACTACAATTTGGGCCTTCAGCCCATTGGCTCCCATTGAAGTCCACTATATGGAGAAAACTCCTGGAATGTTTTCCTCAAAAACCGTAATTTCTTTTCGACTGAAGAAAGAAAGACATGAACATCTTGAATGACATGGGATGATATCTGAAAAATTCTTGAGTGAATTATTCCCTCATGTAGAAGAATGCACAACAATCATCTTTTTTGTTTGTCTGCAAAGCTCAATTTAAGGATTCCAAGCAAATAACCATTCAATTTAGATGTCCTTTAAGAACTTTAATGGTCCTTAAGATCATGAGAAACATGTTTTCATTCAAATTCAAGATTTCTACTGCTGATGATGTTTTCCACTATGCCTGGGCAGACTTAAAGATCTTAGAAAGAGTTTGATAAAGGCATGTTTGCATGTTTTAGGTTGGATGGAAATATGCCGGATGGAGCGGAGGTGGTGAATAACTCTTTGGTGTTTGCGAGACCCTTGCAGAAGAATGACTCTGGGGTTTACAGGTGTGAGGTGGGGAACGACATCGGACTGCACACTCGAGACATTAGAATACGTGTTCAGGGTGAGTAAGAGACTTGAAACATGACATTTTACCAAAAGTTTACCATGTGAAGCTCGATAACATCAATACCAATCAAATTTAACACACTCAATGTTGGTGCGTTGAAATAAATGCATAAATCTGAAACAAAGGTGACTTCTCAGAGGAAGGACTAGGAATGCCGTGTATAGTTTCCTTCAAGCAAAAGTTAATCTGTTTTTTCAAGATGTTCTCGATGGTTTCTTCTCTAGATCCCATCACTTAGTGTTACATTAGCCTCCGAGCCAGAGGCCTTTACCTGAAAGGCATTGGCTATCCATTTCAATTCATTTGAAGTTCAGCTTTGGCTTTTTAAAAAAAAAATATTGGGTTTCATGAATCATGATCTAATTGACCTCTGAGGCAGGTGTTCGCTGTCACATTTCATGATGTTTATCTCCCATCATTTTTGGCGTGAACATTAAACATTGAGTACGGCTGTTTAATTAGTTTTTGTGATAGTCACTATTACTTCCTCCCTCTCTCTCGCTCTTTCTCCCTCCCTCTTGCACACTTACATCTCTGAGACTGTCACGCTGTTATACAAGCGGAGAATAGAGCGGAAGCAACCTTGACTGAGAGATGTCCTAGATTCATGAAACATTCACCATCTCTTTTCAACCACCATTAATTATGTATTTTCTTTTTACTTTTTTTTTTTTTTTTTTTACGCTCTCCCCTTGAGAAAGATTCAGCTTCTGCGTGCATGAAGCTGCGTGTTTGTGTGTCGTGTGGTTGTTTTTATGCCAAAGTTGTCTGCCTCTGTCTTCTAAGAGTCCCTTTGCGTCATTTGAGTCGTGATGTTTCTACTATTATGCCTATTGCTACTGTTTGCGTATTGATACAGTGACTGTGGGCGTGAAAGTGTATGTGCTGCTGTTAGTTGCTGATCTTTGTGCATGGTGGGCAGTACCCATCCTGCATGTTAAACACCTTGCCGCTACCTGTGTGGTCACCAATCACCACCCCCCAAAAACACACCTACACACTCCCTCCTAACGGACCAATAGTATCCGACGGATCTATACAGTGTAATGAGGTACTACATACTGTACGTGAATTGTAATAAATTTGGATTTTATGAAGGCACAGAGAAGGAAACGCATGAGACAGAGGGATTTCTGACCTTTCTGTGGCTTGTCCTCTTTTTATGTCCTGTTCTCTTCCCTTCTGGACATTGACGTGCTGAGGCGAGAAGCTCTGCTGTTTATTGATTGAAACAAATTATTCTTTAACTCATTGGGTGAAATTGAATAAATTAAAATAAATTGACATTATCCATGTCCTTGTGATTTAAGGGGATAGTTCACACAAAAAAAATGTAAATTCCGTCATTTACTCATCGTCATGTTGTTGAAAACCCGTATGGTTTTCTTTCTACTGTAGAACAAAGGTCTTTTCCATGCAATGGAGTTTCATAGTGTTCATCTCCAAAAATGCATAACTATAGTCTTGTATGAGTTGTGTGCAATTTTCCAAGTGTTCTAAAGCCATACAATGACTTTATTTGTCCAAAATGTGCTGTAAATCGTTATGCATGTATCATGTTTCCTTCCAGTTTATTTAGGTCCATTTCGGTCCATGAACAAACCATAAAAGGGTTGATTCACTCCTGAATTCAAAATTCCTGATCATTTGGTCTCCCCCATGTCATCCAAGATGTTCATGTCTTTCTTGCTTCAGTTAAATTAAGTTGTTTTTTAATGGAAAACATTTCAGGATTTTGCTGCATATTGTGGACTTCAATGGGGATCAACAGGTTGAAGGTCCAAATTATAGTTTTAGTGCAGCTTCAGAAGGCTCTAAATTAGGGCTGACATGTTTTCACTATTCAATCTGAGATGCGGATCTATGACTTCACATTACATAATCATATTAGAAAGGTCACACGGAGTTGGTTCTTCGTCTGTGTACTCTGGTTCAAAAAGGTAGGGTAGGGCAAAAAACTCCCCAAAAAATCTCATTTTCTCCACCAACTTCAAAATTGTCCAACATGGTTGTTTTACCTTTTTTTGTAAAGGGTGTTTGACTTTCTCACGTTCACTTTGTAAACACCGGCTTGGTACTTGTGCCTATATCATGCGTTACGTTTTCAACGTGACTTCGTAATGTGTGAAGTCGAGCTAATCCAAGACAAGCTTATGTTTAAAAACATACATTTTTATTTATTTTTTTTTTTTTTAGAAAACGGTTGATCGTTTTGCTGGATAATACCCTAATTCCTCAGCTGGGATCATGTAGAACTCTTTCGAAGCTGCATTGAAACTGCATTTTGGAATGTAAACCCGCTGATCCCCACTGAAGTTCACTATATGGAGGAAAATCCTGGAATGTTTTCCTTAAAGGGTACATAACATACACAGTTTCACCTAATCTCATGTTAATCTTGAGTACCTATAAAGTAGTACTGTTCAACGTGTGCGCAGGCGCGCTTTTCCGGAAGAAATGCTTATATAAGTAGTTCCACCATAGTCTACGCCATTAGATCCACGATCGAAAAAAACAGCCGAAACTTGTACCAACCCGGACGTAAGATTTTCGGCACAGAAATTCGCTGTCATTCATCCAAAATATTTTTTTAAACTTTGGCCATGTTTAGCATGAGAATCCAACTCTTTAACACTGTAAACAACTCTGAATACATGAAGCACCATTGTACCCCCCCTTTAAAAACCTTAATTTCTGTTCGACTAAAGAAAGAAAGACATGAACATCTTGGATGACAGGAAATTTTATTTTCAGGAGTGAACTAATCCATTCTTGAATGAATCATTCAGACCTAGTTTATTGAAAAAATGATCTCAAAAGAGCAATTTGTGCTCTGACTCAGTTCTCGAGTTGGACTGAAAAGACGACGAATAAATAATGACAACCAGGACGGTCTAGACCATGGCCTCCCCTTTAGAGGGGCCCCGCCCCAAGTTGGGGTCGGCCTTGGTTGATAACTTTTTTGGTTGAACTATCCCTGTAGTTTAATATATGCAGCAAATCTCTGTGCCGGGAATATCGTGGGAGGATGAAAAGGATTTAGAACTCCCTTTTTTTTTTTTTTTTGTATTAAAAATGTTGCCAAAACAATGAACAGGACGTTTTCAAACATGCTCTTTCCCACATACATATGCATTCTCTCACCAGACCCACAGTTGCATCCAAATTACCTTTAACCTTGCGGGAACAATGGCGTCCAGGAATGCTTTATGTATGCTACGTACGTTTATTATTCATTCCAGCCAGGATGAGCAAATTATTCCCCACTTTAGCTGGAGCATTTGAACCACGTAACCCTGAAGAGCTCGCAGCCCTGACTCTTGAGAGTGAACTCGCACGTTCTGCACTCAATGCATGCACACACTTCACAGCCAGCCAAATAGCTCTCATTGCGCCAGGAACAGGACACTCCGTAATGGGATAGGTTGACTTTCAGCTTCCAGTCTCGGAGAACGCTGCTCGCATAGTCCAGATGCATGCCCCAGAATGCGATGAAACGCTACACGCTGCTCCCTAACACAATCAAGCGATCAATGCATGGTAATGGCGTTAACGCAATCTTCTATCCTAGCACCAGTCAAGCCATGTTAGCAGCTAGGGCGTAGCAGCCACCCAATCCTCGGGTGTTCTCGATGCCTGTCCCACTCACTCCCCCTCCCCCAGTAGCACGTACCCTTTCCCTGACCCCTTCCTTCCATTTAGTTTGTTCTCATCACTCAGCTATGTGGTCATCCGTACTCCCTCTCTCAGCTAACACAAATGCTGCTCATTAGGTTTCATTGTTGCCGACGACTTGTCAGTGTTAGCTGGAGATGTTAGTATGTAGCTCCTCATGAATCCCTTATCACGAAGATCCCAACTCTTCTTTCTCTTCCATGTTTTTGAATCGTCTTTGCTGTGGACAACAGTTTCAGGTTTTTGCAAAAGATCTTACCTAAAACCTGGAACTATTGCGTCCACAGCAACAGAGGATAGTTCATGCTATATGTCATGCTAGAAGATATTACAATCTTGGAAGCAGATTCATATGACTGTTAATGATATACTGATGTAGCTGGCATTGACATTATCTACTTTTCTTTGTCTGTCCATCCCTTCCTCCTGCCCCCCTCCTTCCTTCCCTCCATTAGATCCTCCCTCAACCACCACCATGCCCCCCACCACCCCTGTGCGCCTCCTAACTGCCGACATCTCTGCCACCGTGTCCGGCAATAAGCAACGAGCCCTCATCACCTCTCCGACTCTCGCGCCTCTACCGGAAGGGAGCCTAGGCACGATTGTGGGCGGGGCAGTAGGCGGAGCCCTCTTCCTTCTGTTGCTCCTCATTCTGGGCGGAGTTTATTACCAGCGCCAACGGCGGACATTCCGCGGCGACTACTACACAAAGCAGTATCACGGCCCCTCGGATATGCAGAAGGCTCCCCAGCCCCACGAGCTCCAGCAAGTCTACAGCAAAGGAAGCCCAGACACCAAGCTCAAATCCAACCAGGATAACGGCACAATCTACCTGGATAAGGATCGAGAAGAGTGGGGCGATTTCGACCGCGAGCGATCGCCCAACGGGCGCAGCAGAGCTCTGAGGGAAGCCGCCGGTCAAATGAATCACCATAATCATCACAACCACGAGCACGGCTACCACAGCAACCATCACCCTGTCCATCCGCAAAGCTTCAGTCCTGCCCATCATATCCAGAGGAGCTCGCTGCAGCCGGAGCCCCGCAGGTACGCCGCTCCGCAAGTCATGAGCAACGGCTCCCCCTACCTGCCGGAGGACTGCTACGACAACGACTATGTGTCGCACACGGATGGCTCAATGATCTCCCGGAGGGAGTGGTATGTGTGAGAAGAAGCAGGAAGAGACTGCGTGGACACTTACGAAGTGCTTCAGACTGCAAGGATAGTAGAAACTTAGTAGGAAATGCACCTTTTCTAGTAGTGTTTTTGTACATTAGCCTAATCAGTTAGCTGTTCATAGCTATGGATGTTTTGGGACCAAGTGAGGGTATAATTCTCATCTTCATTTCATAAATTGGTCAGGCAACAAGACATCTGCTTTACGTTTCACCAATAAACCCTTGAATTCAGGGGTGATTTAAGTTGCCAAATCAATAGCCCTGCACAGCAAGGTGAACTGTGTGATTTATTTAAGCAAGCAGTTCGAACAAATGCAATTTGTATTGAGATTACCTGTCGATAAGTGTTTCAGAGGAGCCCCGTCGTGAGCGACGAGTTTCAATGAGTCACGTCAACTTTCAATGCTGTCACTCTGATGGAGGCAGAAATTAGCTCCTGTCAACAGCCTGGCGGTTTCCATGGCAACATTTTTTTTTCTTCTCTACTGGCATTCAGAGTTGCTGAAGGGAGGAGCTAGACAGGGAGGACCGACTGTGCTGGATGGGCAAAAGCCAGACAGGATGATTGCCGAAATGGGGTGGCTGTAATTGTATCAATTCAGCTTCCATTTGCATACCACCGCGTCACTGTATTAGCTCTGGATCTCTTTTGTTTGTGCCATCAGAAATGCTCGTCGCCGTGCGAGTCTGTCTGCACAAGACGGTTGGACAATGCACTTTAAAAACTACTGCCATTGTTCAACATGAAAGCTCATCCCATATTGATGTAGCTGTCTGGCTCGTCTCCGTCAGACCATCACTGCCCAGTGTTAACAACCTTGTATGTGTGTGTGAATCTGTAATATGTAAATCCAATCACCAACAGTGTTTTGATGAATCGGCTCATTGCCTGTGCAATAGTGTTCAGATTTCTAGTCTCAGATCTCACATTCGCGCACATAATTTAACGCAGAAGACGATAGCCTAACACACACGTTATTGGTCATTAAACTTGTGTTGGCTGGATCTTAATAAGCTAGCAGATGCGTGTGGTTGGTTTTTGAGATATTGTAGTGCCTTAAACTGAAGACGTGCCCTGTAAGCATTATAAAGTGCATGCAGAAGTTACGAAGTGAGTGAGTATCATTTTCAGAGGAGTAGTTTTGAGGCATGAAATGGTCAGATTGGGTGCTGTCCTTTTGGTTTGTGTGCCATTTGCTTTTTGCAGGTTTTCTGACAATGACGTAATTGTTTTGCTCGCATTAAACGACGTGTGACACTTGAGTCACTGTGCACATCAAAGAGTTATGATTAAGTGAAATTTAAAATGTCTATGTGTACAGGTTTGGACAGTGCTGAGGTGAAGAATTCAATGAAACAAGGTTGTTTTGTATATATGCTGGCAGTTAGGAGAACCTTAGTTTGTTTGAAGTTATCGATCCTATAGGAAGCCTGAGATTCGATGGTGGAACGCACTAGAAAACCCACCATTACACGGATTGTGATAAGAGGATCACATGTACACTTCTCTAGAGCGTCTTTTCCACTTGTTTTGTTTTACAAAAGAGCTACTGTAAAAAAGAAAACGCAAAAACAAAAAAGAATAGCAAAGAAGAAATGTATTTGCAATGTATAGATGAGCATTATTTTGTAAAATCAACCTTTGGGATACATTTGTTTTGAAAATAAAGCACCTTTTTTTCTGTGACATGTTTCTTTG